>SJYQ01001169.1:739446-757271 GCA_006410935.1 Redunca redunca
CACCCCAACCCCCCACACATACACCCCACACACCTACACACACCTACACACACCCCACACACACACACATCCACACACTCATACACACACACACACCCATCCACACACACCCCAGACACAAACACACACACCCATCCCACACACACACACCCTCTCACACACACACCCCACATGCACGCACACACACACACACCCCACATGCACACACACACACACACACACACACACCCTGAACACGTTCCTCAGTAGAAGTTAAGCCTGGCAGAGGGTGTCTGGGGAGTTTGGAGACGACGAGGAAGCAGAGCGTGGCACAGCAGGTCTCTGGTGGCAGGCCAGCCTCTGTCACTGTCTCACTGAGGACTCAGCAGGGATAAGCTCTCTAGGTCCCCTCCTCTTTGCGACTGCATGAGGCACTCAGCTCCCCAGAGGGACCCAGCTGGCAACATCAGCAGGTCCACCATGGCCTTGGGCCATCCACAGAGCAGAGGCCAGAGTAGCCCCGGCGGGAGGTGGTTGGGGGAGGTGAATGTCGGCCCCCCTCCGAGGGGGCCCCTGTGCTCTTTCCCACCTGGGTTGCTGAGACCTTTAGGGAAAAACAGGAATGTGTTGGGAGAGTCAGCTAGGACCCCCACCTCCCACCCAGGCCAGTGATCCACCCAGTTGCCTTGGGTGGGATCAGGCGAGACCAGCATCTAGCTGACGGAAGAAAGAGGGCTCAGCAGAACAAGGACCTTCCCCAGACACCTACCAGGGTGGGCTCCAGACTCCTGGGGCCAGGGGCTTCACCTGCAGGGCCCACCTTCCCAGTCCCTCCATGTCCCTGCCAAGGCTGAGCCTTGAGGGGCAGGACTGGGAGACGGTGCTCAGCTGCATGTGAGCAGGTTTGGTTTTTTTTTTTTTTCTCCTTGTAAACAGTCTGGAGTGATTGGGATTAAAGTCTCTGCAAGTTACTGGTATCGCCTTTCAGAAGAGCCAAGTAATCCACGGGGATTAAAGAAGCAGCCGTGCTCATCTCCCACAAATGAATATCTGTCAGAGGCATTGACCTGTTAAAATAATGAATTTAATGTGCAGCAAACCGCACAGGCGGTGACGCAACACAGCCTGGCCAGTTGTTGTCCACGTGTCCTAATGAGAGTCTCAAGAAAACAGGACCCCCATCAGGCTGCCCTGCCCCACTCCCTCCACACCCTGTGGCCTCCTTCCTCGCCTCCCTGAGCGGAGAGGTTCTGTGGCCTTTCAGATGTTAAAGGAAGGTGGTACTCTAGAAGCCATCAGGCCCGGCCTTGCTCAGCCTGCTTGGGAAGCTAAGTTGTCCCTCTCAATTTTCTGCAGGTTTGCTGTTGTTTTTGTGGGCCATCGTGGCTTTCCTCGGAGCTTCCCAAGGGGTGCTAGTGGTAAAGAACCTGCCTACCAATGCAGGAGATGAGACCTAAGAGACACAGGTTCGATCCCTGGGTCAGGAACGTCCCCAGGAGGAGGGTATCACAACCCACTTCAGTATTCTTGCCTGGAGAATCCCATGGACGGAGGAGCCGGGCAGACTACAGTTCATGGAGTCGCAAAAAGTCGGACATGACTGAAGTGACTTAGCAGGCAGTTGCCCTCCATGGGCCCTCCCAGAGCTCAGCCCCCACTTGGTCACCAGGAAGGTCTTTGTGGCCCTGAGTCCCTCTTAAGGCTCTGTCACAGGACAGTCTGTCTTCCTCCAGACCCTGGGCCCATCCAGCCCCTAACCCACCACCAAAGCCTAGGACCAGGGCTGGGAGACGAAAAGGTGGGCGCCTGGGGCCAGCGCTCTCCTTTTACAGAAGGGGAAACTGAAGCCCAGAGGGGGACCTGGCTTCCCCTCAGTCCCCTCGAGTGTCCATGGCAAGCAGAGGACCAGTCCCCATAGTCCATCTCCTACCCAGTTCTCTAACCACGTCCACTCTTCCAGGGACGTTGAAAATGGCAGTCTGGGCTGCCACCCAAGAGCCCACGTCACAGCACACTCTCGCATCTTGCGGTGGTTGAATCAGGGAGCCGGATTCAGGACGGGGAGGAGAGGGCCAGGGAGCCTGCTTCTCCCCTCGGGCAGGATCCATGTTTGGGGGCAGATCGGGCTGGGAGGTGAGGTGCCTGTCCCCTGCTATTGAGGAGAGGGGGGCAGCCCACAGACAGAGCGGGGATCACCTTCACTTGAGGGCAGGGGCTGCATCCGCTCCAGCCTGCCCTCTGTCCCTCCACTGCTGTCAGTGGCCTTACCTGCATCCTCCCTGAGGGATGGAGGCCCTTCCCCCAGCACCCAACAGAGAATCAACGTACAGACCAAAGCGCCCTCATCGGGCAGCCCTGCTTGGCGCTCCGGGGCGTGCCCGTCTTCCACCACATCCCTCTGCTGGCGAGGACCTCAGCCCTGGCTTGCTTTCGCCCAGCAACTTTAGCTATTGCTAATACAAACGGTCTAGCCTGTGCCGGAGGAGCCGGTTCCTGCCCCTAGACCTCTCCCAGGGAACCCACACTTTTCCTTCTTGAATCTCTATGAGGTTTCTTTCCCCATGGACAAGTGCGCGGTGCCCGCTCTAATTAGGTAATTATGAACAACTCGGTGGAAAGGCAATGTGCTTTTTTCCTTCTGTCCTTTCTTCTTCTTCTTTTTTTTAATCACATGATTATGAATTTTCTAGGTCTCGGGTATTCTAATCTAGGTGGTACTGTTAAAGCCAGGGGCAATTAAATAAAGTCAGCTGGGAGATGATGTTGGAGGTAAGGGCTCAGGAGGCAAGCAGGGAGGTGAGGTTGGGGGGGGGTTCAGGTGGAAAACTGGGAGGTAAGATGGGGGGAATCTTCTTGACGCGGCTGTTCTGAGACCCCTTTAGTCATCCTGGCTGAGGCACAAGGAAAGGGTTGGAACCCGGAAGGGCCTTGTCTTTGCTGCAAAGCCGAGATATTAATAGATGTGTACACAGCTTCCGCATTTTAACCCGAGGGATTCTGCCCAAGTCACCAGCCCGCAAGGGACAGGTGACATCACGGTCAGATGATCTGTTTTCCCAGTCACGGGCAAAGCATGTTCAGGTGCCAGCCCTGGCCATGCCAGATCATCAGATCATCAGATCACTGGAATAAGTTGTCTTTCTCTTCCGGAGTCCCACAGTCACACCTGATAGCTGGGTCCCACGACAAGACAGGGCAAGACCAGGTGTCCAAAAAGGAGCCCAGGCTTTAGAAGACAGGAGTGTCGGCCATGGAGGGCCAGCCGTGCGGACCGCAGTGGTCAGAGGTCAGAGGACACTCCTGGGGAGGGCGCGAGGGGACCTGCCCGGGATGAAGGCCAGATGTGGTGGGGAGAGAGGATGCACGTGGGTCTGAAAGAACAGAGGACTCCAGGGAGGTGGCCAGTGACAGCAAGCTCACGGAGCAGGAGAGGAGTCTCTGGGGCCCAGGCCTCAGGAGTGAGTTGGGAGTCTAGACCTCCTCTTCCAGCCAGAATGGAGGGGGCATGAGAAGGGGCAGGGGCGGGGGATAGCAGGGGCTTGGGAGTGAGGGCAGGGTAGACCATCCTAACTGCTAGGCTGGGGGAATTGCAAGGGATGGTAGATGTGACCCCTCATGCATAGCCGTGAGAGACCTGCCCCCGTGGTGACCACAGGCATGGCTACCAAGCAGCTGGGAAGCCTTTGCAGTCCCGTGGACTATAGCCCACCAGGCTCCTCTGGCCAAGGGATTCTCCAGGCAAGAATATTGGAGTGGGTAGCCATTCCTTCTCCAGGAAGATCTGGGTCTTGCAGGTGGATTCTTTACCATCTGAGCCATCACTTTTACTTTGGGCTTCCCAGGTGGCTCAATGGGTAAAGAATCCACCTGCAATGCAGGAGACCTGGGTTTGATCCCTGGGTTGGGAAGATCTGAAGGAGAGCATGGCAATCCACTCCAGTATTCTTACCTGGAGAATTCCAGTGGACAGAGGAGCCTGACGGGCTACTGTCCATAGGGTCACAAAGTGTCAGACACGACTGAAACAACTCAGCCCACAAACATATAATGTTGCTTGCACACACTCATGAAGCTCAGAGTGCCCCAGGCAAGAGGTGCTGGGTTCTAGAGCCAGGCCAGGACCGTCCAGGGTGAGAGACAGGGAGGCACATTTCCCTCTTCATCTCCCTCTAATGACGACAAGCCTAGTGCCTGTTCTGAGTCCCCCTGCACCTCTTCCTCCTTGGCAGACCATACCCTCCATTCCTTCTAGATGTCACTACTCCCCAGAGCCTCCCATAATAACCCACTGCTCCTTGGCACAGCATATGTTGTGCACAGCTGGGTTTTGTCTTAGATCTTGTCACTTTACCGTTTAGGCCTTCTCGGGATAAAGCCAAGAACATATCATTCCTGGGCAGAGAATACCAGCAAATCAGAGCTTTGCAGGAGCCACAGCCTTAGAGAAGAGGGCTGGACCATCGCAAGTTCATGGAACGGGGAGTTGTCTCAGAAGGCCAGGCACCATGTGTCCTGGACGGCTTCTCAGAGGAAGAGATTTAGGATGGTGGAGGAGGGGAACACTCAGAGAAAAGGAGAAGGTGGCCTGGTATATGAGCAGCCTGGCATCTGACCAAGAGGTGGACAGGGAAACATGATGAACCCCAGCAAAAGATCCATGACAGTCTCAGCCATGGCCAGTCTCCTGGAAGCCTAAAAGCCATTCCCCTGAAGGGTTTGAGTGGAGACAAGGAGAAAGGAGGACAGGCAGGCTTCCCCGCTTTTTCAGAGGGCCTGGGGGTAGCTTCAGGAGACCAAGGCCGCACCTGTTGCCAGGACTACGGGTACGTCCACTAGTCTGAATTCTCACCACAGTAGTTTCACCACGTCTCCCAGCTCGGGGCCTGGAGGAGGACACACGCGCCAGTAACAGGGAGAGAATAGGAAGGCAGGCGCCCATGCTCCGCCAAGGTGAATCCAAGGGCACTGAATTCAGGCCCCACCTCTGCCAACAAGATCTCTTAACCCCACTGCAGACTCAGCTCCAGCCCCACCTCCAATCCCACCTCCTCCAGGAAGCCTTCCCAACCCAGGTTGGTCCCACAGGGGACTCCCTTCCCTGTGAGAGCCAGTCCTTCCTAGAGTCAGCCCCTACAAGACCTGAGAAATGCTAGTCAAACCCTTAGTGGCATTTATTTCACCAGGAAAACCCACACAGCTTAATCAGACCTGGATGAGCCAAGGTCAGGACCCACCCATGTCGGCTTCCTTTGCCCGCAGCCCACCTTCTGAAACTCCCAGCACTGCCCTGGGGCACTGCATGGGCTTTTCTTAGCTGATGAGCAGCAGGGGGTGTCCATGCTACCTGAATGACCCGCACACTGGGAGCACCAGCTGTTCCTGGATCCTTCCCAGCCCGGTCGAGTATCAGAGAATGTGGCTTAGAAAAAGAAGATAGAGGGTAGGGTACTGCATGTCCTGTGAAAAGCCCAGAAGAGGTCTGCGGGGTGGCTGTGCTCACTGCAGAAGAGAGGAGGGGCAGGGGCACGTGCGGGTCATTTCTGCTGGAGAAGTTAAAGCAAGGCAGCCTTTCCCATGGAGAGAGTCCGGCATGCGGGTGGCTCTGGTCAGTCTCCTTGACAAAATATGGCAGGATACAGGCTTCTCTGTGGCCATGAACATCACCAGGGGAGCTGTAGAAGGCAGCATCCCCTAGTCAGGACTCTCCCTCACCAGCCCTCCCCATGTGCACGAACACACCCATCCACACTCGCACACATTCACTCACATGCTCCCACGCGCAATAATACACATTCGCTCTCACGTTCTTTGGCTGCAGTTGCTCCCTCCCCCCGGCTTCAGTCTCCACTCCTGGCTTCCCCACTTATTCCTGACACTTGCAGGAGCAGCTTTGCCTTTTGAATGGTGCCCTTCATAAAGGCAGGGCCTTGGAGTCAAAGCTACCAGTAGGAGTGCAAGGGTAGGGGCCGCTGGGAGCCAGCAGGCTCCTCCTTTCTCCCTGGTAAATATCCTGTTTGTTTCCTGGGCGGCCTGGCAGCAGCAGGGAAAAAACAACTCTTTTCTTAATGGGCCACAGGGGTCACCACTGCCCAGCCATCCCCGGGCGAAGCAGCCTGCCAGCCGCTCTGCCCTGTGCTTGCAGATGGAGAGAGGGGTGCTAAAGAGTCTGGTCCCCACTTAGGCACCAGCCCCTTCTGTGATCTTGAGGGAATCAACTACCCCCAGACTCAGTCTCCCCACCGATCTAATGGGCATAGTAATTTGTTGTCCCCGACATAGTGGCATCTCTTACAGCAAGAGGGCTTTGAATTAGACACAAAGGACTAGCTTTTGGAAATGAAGGCTCTTAAGGGCAAGGATCCAGGAATATCTCCTCTCCGTGTTTGCTCACACTTTGCTAGGTTCTGAAAAGACACTGACGTGGGTGACCGGGGAATGTGGGGGAGGCGTGAGGATTGCTTTCCATGGAGAGAACCAGGCCACACTCATCCACACAGACCAAGGGAGGCTTGAATTCACATCGGATGTTTACAGTTCACGTTCCATAGGCTGACTGTCCTGGGTTTGCCGGCCCGTTAATTTGCTCCAGGAGCGCACTGTCTACACAGAGACCAAAGGTTGACCTCAATCACCCTCATGCCTGAGTCTCCAATCCATTTATCACTCAGTGGCTCCCGCTGAGTCCCCACTGTGCGCTCGGGCCACGGGGCTCTGGAGGAAAGGAACATGTGGCTGCTGCGGCAGGCGGCCAGGTCACTGTCTGGCTGGGGAGACATGACTCACACACATGACACAATCAAGAGCAAGGGTGGCCGTCGATCAGAGCCAGAGGACTCCCAAGGCTGCCTCCTCCTTTGCAGGCGGAGATACGTGTGCACCATTAAAGAAAAGCTTTAACCCGGGGGTAGCAGCAAAGAGCCTCCCTGTATTTCAGAAGGTGGCAGAGACCCACTGGAGTCTGCAGCCCAGTCAGCCAGAGTCCAGGGAGGTAGAGAAGGATGAGCTTTGCCTGGGGAGCCGGCGAGCTGTGTTCTAATCACAGCCCTGCCTGTGGTGCTTCCTCCGAGCTTTTGTTTCTACCTCTGCAAACTGGGGGTACGAGGAGATCCCACCCCCCACCATGGGCTGAGAGGCAGAATGTGGGCTGGCACACAGCCAGGAGAGCGGGGTTAGTCAGGAAGGTCAGGACCAAAGATCCAGCGGATCCTACACTTGGATCAAATGGTGGAAAAGAAAACAAGGAACAAGTGAGTTGGGGGAGGCAGGGACATCGGCCAAGGAGACTGGGAAGACACCAGACTTGAGCTGGACCAGAACAGGGCAGTAAGACACGGCACAAGGCTCTTACTGGGGAAGGCTAGGCCCTGCAGGCCCTCACAGGCTTCCAGACGCTCAGGCTCCACGGAGACCAGGAGACAGGCTGGGAGCTGGGGTCACTGCGGACATGCCTCCTCCTGGTGTTGGGTGCTCCAGGTCTGCAGTTCGTGCTTGGAGAGTTCCCTTCATAAGTTCAAGAAACCGCAGCTCTGCCTGTTGTCTGAAGCACTCATATACCTCTGGGCAGGTCCAGCCTCCCAGGCTCAGGGCACCAGCGGGGACCCTGTTCTCTGCCAGGAGCCAGGCCATCCTGAGGGCACATACACTGCCTGGACCCCTGCCTGGCTGAGCAGAGCACCTGGCGGGGAGCAGGGGGACACAGAGCCCCTCCACCGGGTTCCCAGCCCATCCCTCCTCCTCACTGGGCTCAGGCAGTTCCCTGCACGGCCCCCTCTGGCCACCGGTGCAAGCTCCACCTCCTACACACAGCCTTCCCCAAGGATCCCGTCTGTCCACAGGTGGCATCACATTCTCAGCTGCTTCATTCACTCTTCCTCCTTGCAGCCTTCTGAGCTAAGTGCTGTTATCCCTTGTGTGTGTGTGTAAGTCGCTCCAGTCATGTCCAAGCCACTTCAGTCGTGTCTGACTCTTTGCAACCCTATGGGCTGAGGCCCTCTAATCTCCTCTGTCCATGGGATTCTCCATGCAAGAATACTGGAGTGGGTTGCCATTTCCCCTTCCAGGGGATCTTCCTGACCCAGGGATCGAACCTGCATCTCTCAGGTCTCCTGTATTGGCAGGCAGGTTTTTTACCACTAGTGCCACCCAGGAAGTCCATTATCCCTTATACCAGGTAAGGAAAGAGAGGCGCCTAGAAATGAAAGAGCTGCCTGGAGTGACGTGGCTGGTGCAGGGTGGAGTCAGAATTCCCACCCCTACTGAGCTGGCTCCAGGGTCTGAGCCAGCACCTCAAGGCCACACAGCCTCTCACAGCCACTGCAGGACATCGGGCGCCAGATGAGAGCAGCCCCTGCAGCTGCTTCCATTGTCTAGTGCCTGGCCAGCCTCCTTCAAGCAAGATCAGGATTTAAGAAGTCTTCTGCCCACTCCCCACCCCCAAGCCCGCCAGCGGGGTGCCAAGAGTTGGTGGATCAACGTGCTGCTGGACTAGGGGAGACACTGGCTCATTCGAGCTCCAGACAGCAGCTGCCAGAAACTCAGAGTGGCCATTCTGTGAGTCCTTTGCAGAGGACTAACACTCCCCTGTGCCACCGCAGAGCTCAGTCCCTCCCGCAACCCTTCTGTGAACTGGCCCTGCCCCAGGACCATGAGCAGCAGACAGGCCAGGAACCCTGCAGGACAGGGTCTCTCTTTGCCCTTAATCCTGCAGGGACCCTCCCAGTGTTGACTGGACCCTGTCATCCCCTGGATCTTATACTGTTGGTACCTGAGGGTTTTCCTGAGGGCTTTCTTGTCTCCACTCTGCCAGGGAGAGGGCGCCCAGGTGACTTCCTGACCAGCAGTCCAGGTGACAAGGCCACCTCCCACCCCTCCCCGCGCCGAGCACAACCTGAGGCAGCTTCTCAGAATCTCTGCAGTGGGAGCTCCAAGCTCTCTTTCTGTCTGACCGCTCCCTTTGGAAAGGTGGGACAGGGTCCGCGCATCCAGCAGTGATGTGAATCCTCAGGCTTGGCCTCCACTCTAGCCCCACCAGCAGCCCTGAGGCCAGGCCCCTGGTGGGAGGTTTCCCTGGGGTCACAGACCGCAGCCCTAGCCCATTCTCCCCAGCCTCTTGTCCTGATTCCCAGAGGGCCTGCAGTCCCCCGAGTGGAATATCCCAGAGAGATGAAGCCCCTCCCCAGTACATCTTTCTTGAGTTGCAAGCACAAAGATACTTCTGGAATCATTTTAAAGAAATGCAGTTTCATCACTTAAACATGCAATTCATTTGTTAAACCCGTGTAATCAAACATAGGAAAGTAAAACCAATATTGATTAGCAATTAGCCTATATGTTCCATCACATTGATTGAGCTCCTCGTGAGTGTGAGGCCCTGCACTAGGCATTGAGGAAAGAAAGAGGAACAGGGCACTGCCTGCACTTGAAGACAGAGGGGCCCGGCAGCCCAGGTGCTCACGGCTGGACCTGAGCTTCGGCCTCATCGTCACAAGGATCCAGCAGGTTCCTTCCAACCACGCCCCGACCCTGCCCAACTCTGTGCACCAGCTCCATGCCAGACACCAGATTAGTGTGCAAGTCAGCTGAGACTTCCAGAGGATTATGAAGCGCAGCTAACCTTGGCCCGGAGGTTAGTCTGGCTCTCAGGGTCTGACCCACGTGCTCCCTGACAGTGGGCGGCCAGCCAACGGCTTGAGAAGCTGTGCGCTTTTGGAGGTTACTGAGTCTCTCTGGGCATGAGTTTCTCCTCTAAAAAGACTGTTCAGTGGCCTTCCTTCTGCTTGAGAGATGCTTTGCAGCATTTTTTTTATTATCCTCACAGTGACCATATGAGGCAGGCCGGGATATGTTTTTATCCCATGTCAAATTTTGAAAATGGGGAAAAAGTCAGTGAGGTGAGGAGTTCAACTTGGGCCACACAGTGCGGGGAATGGCGGTGAACCCAAACCTTCTGGTTCCTTCTTCACGGCTCCTTCGGGGTAGTCTTAGGTGATCTCTAAATTCTCTTTACTCTGAAAATCCTATGACTCCAAGGGATTAGGGAACAAGCAGAGCCCAGTTTTGAGAAAGCAGGAACAACATTTGGAGGCTCAGAGGAGAGAGTGGTGCTGAGAAGAGGGAGCAGGGCCTGCAAGAGTGACCCGCCGGGACGGCCTGAATGCTCAGGGTTTAGGACTCGGGAGAAATCAGACCCGCCCCTACCTGACCAACGCAATAATTAGATGTTTCGACAGTGCTCCCCCCTGGTTTATTTTTTGTCGTTGTTTAGTCATTAAGTCACGTTCGACTCTTTTGCGACCCCCTGGTGCAGCCCGCCAGGCTCCTCTGTTCATGGGGTTTCCCAGGCAAGAATATTGGAGTGGGTTGCCAGTTCCTTTTCCAGGGGATCTTCCCAACCCAGGCATTGAACCCGAGTCTCCTGCATTGGCAGGCGGCTTCATCAGCACTGAGCCTCCAGGGAAGCCCCCTTGCTTACTCCCCAAGTGGTAATCAGCACCAGCGGAGCAGGGCACTGGGGCTGCTGGCATCCACAGCCACACGCTGACCGCTGCTCCCTGCTCTGTGGAGGGGGCCCAGGAGAGGCCAGGCGGGGACTTGCCTGGGGTCCTTGGTCAAGCCACTTTGCCTTGAAGAAGAGGTAAGTTTCCATGATAGCTCTAATTCGTGGCACTTCCAGGAGATCACATACACCAAGGGTGTGGACAGTTGCCAGCCATTGTACTGAAGGGTTAAGAGGAAGGATTTAGAAACTTGGGACTCAGTTGGCCCCAAAACATCCTGCAGACCATCCTTCAGATAACTTATCACCTACACAACTCATAATGAGCAGGTGACCTTTCTTAGCTAGGTCCGGGCTCTAAGTGGTCTTTGCAGAGAGACTGGGATGCCCAGAGGGTCTGACAGGACCAAAAGGGGCTGAGATTAGGATCGGACTGGGCTCTCAGGTCCCTGTAACCCTGGCACCTGTAACTCTGTCCTCCTGGCTTTATCTCTCTCCTGGTTTCCCTGTGGGCTCTGGGGGAGGGCATTCTCCTGGGAGAGGGTTCCAGCCACTGGTCATGGAAGAAGCACCTCCCTAGGTCACGGCTAATCCCCCGGCCAGCAGCAGGTGTTCACTGGACTTGCTGTCTTTTGCTGGCAGGGCCCCAGGAAAATATGGAGAGGGACCCTAAACCCGGGAAAAGGAGAATCCTTCCCTTGTGGCTCAGCTGGTAAAGAATCCACCTGCAATGAGGGAGACCTGGTTTGGATCCCTGGGTTGGGAAGATCCCCTGGAGAAGGGAAAGGCTACCCACTCCAGTATTCTGGCCTGGAGAATTCCATGGACTGTATAGGCCATGGGGTCACAAAGAGTTGGACAGGACTGAGCCACTTTCACTTCTGCTACTTCCACAGGTCAAGTTAGAGAAACAGGGAGGAGAAGGGGAAAGTGAGGGCTATCCCTGGGCTGGGGGGAGCTGGGGGTGGCTCCCCAACTCCACTCAGCCAGAGCCACCCCTGCCGATAAGCTTGTCCACCCCCAGACCCAGCTCCCAGCCTAGCCTCTCCTCCCCTTGAAGCCCAGTTTCTCTGTCCAGAAAGCTACAACTGAGCTAGCTCAACAAGGATTAAGGGCAGCCTCACCTGATGGGGGTGGCTTCTTTATCTCCTCTTTCTTTCCTGCCATCCTTCCTTGTTTCCTGCCTTTCCACCCTTCCCCCTTTAATGTTTTTCTTTACTCTTTCTTCTTCTGTACTTTCCTCCCCCCTCCTCTCTTCCCATTCCTTCTCACCCTCCTTTTTATCCGCCTTACATCATCCTCTGTTCCCCTACCTCCCCCCTCCCCTCTCTCTTCCCCAGGGAGACACTGCCGCCCATAGCATTTCCACCCGCCTTTCTTCTGAGCCTCCCTGATCCAGAACGGTGCGCTTCTGCCTCCTCAACACAGAGCACATGTGTTGCAGCAACAGGGAACGTGCAGAGTGAGGAAGAGCCACAGCCTGTTAACAAGCCCTGGATCAGCAGAAGTCTATAGCCCCTCGGCTGCCTGAAGGCCCAGCCCTGGGCTTGGTGCCTGAGAAGACAGAGGGGCCTCTCAGGCTGGCCCAGAAACATGCCCAGGGATCCCCTAGGTCCTCTTTTAAAGGGCTGACTCCCAGCCCCCAGCCCCAGAGCTCTGGCTCAGTGTGTCTGGGGTGGGGCTCTGGGATCTGCCTTCTTAAAGAACAGACCAGGTGGTATGAAGCAGGTCCCAAGATGCTTTGAGGAATTTTGAGCTAAGGAGTCAAGACAATTCATGTGAAAACTGTAAAAAAAAAAAAAAAAAAAAAGTGTGGATCCACCTCGAGTGAAGGGCTGGAGAATTCTGGGAATAGGAGCTGGAGTTTGATCACTTGAGTTGGGCTCTGACAGTTGGAAGGGTGTGCATGGGTTGTCAGAGGAGAGAGGATTACAGAGCAAAATATTTGAGTCAGATACCAATAGCAGGCAATAAATTGGAGGGATGGACAGATGGGTGGATGGATGGATGTGTGGATGGATAGATGGATGGATGGGTGGGTGGGTGGATGGATGGATAACTGGATGGATAATTGTATGGATGGAGTGGAAGGATAGGTGGATGGATGGATAGGTGGGTGGATGGGTGGATGGATGGATGAGTGGATGGATAGATGGATGGATGGGTGGGTGGGTGGATGGATGGATAACTGGATGGATAATTGGATGGATGGAGTGGATGGATAGGTGGATGGATGGGTGGATGGATAGGTGGGTGGATGGATGGGTGGATGGATAGGTGGGTGGATGGGTGGGTGGATGGATGGGTGGATGCATGGATGGGTGGATGGGTGGATGGATGGATGTGTGGATGGGTGGGCGGATGAATGGGTGGATGGATGGATGGATGGATAGATGGATGTCCTCAGTTGGCCCAGACAGACCTCTGGGCTCTGCACTGCTCCGTTGTATTGGATATCTGTTGTTTCAGGACATGGCTCTAAGGGGTGTAAGATGCTCCTTCTAATCAGACTTCTTACTTGCCACCACCCTTAGCTGTCCTTCCACATTCTAGAAGAGTCCAAACCAAGGAATTAAGGTTAAATCTGGCTGGTTCCCCCTCCCTATCCCACCCTGGGCCCAACATTCAGAGAAGAGTTAAGTGACAGAGCCTCGTTCTCCTGTATGAATTAATAATTGATTCGGTAACAAATCACTAATATTGCAGTAGTCGTGGTGAATAAGATAATGAATGTGTTCTGTCCAGGGAGTGTCGTGTTGTGAGGATTCAGCTGAAATTATTCATAAATGTGCTACTTTTCCTCATCTCCAACTGCTGCTAGTTTAGCTCCTCTTTTTAATCTTCCCAACCTGTCACATTCGATGGTGGAAATCGTCAGGCTCCATATACAGCAGAATATTAAGGGGGAGCTGCCAAGGCATTATGTCAAATTTCAATAGGTAATAGAAACAAAGTGCTCACAGACCCTTTCCCACTTCTCTTAAAGTTAAAAAATAAGACTTTTAAAACTTCCTGGATGGGTTCTTTATCTTACCATTGAGAAGGAGACTCCAGGTCATCGGGTCCTGAGACTTGAGTTTGAACCCCACTTTGTCACACACTTGCTGTGTGACTTTGGGCTAGATGCTCAACCATCCTGGACCAAGTTGCCCATCTCTGAAAGACAGACGATAGTGCCTCTTTGTTTTTGAACTAAGGGTAATGAGAGAACTGCAAGGTGATGGGAAAGAAAGTGCTATAGGCCCCGGATGGGTAGTGGGGCTGAATTTTCTCCACTGCTGCCCCCTACTTGTCCGTGTTCTTACCCAAACATGCTTCCATGCGCCCAACCAGAGAGGGCCCCTTCTTTTTTCCTTCCTTCCCCATCTGATCAATCTAGTCTGGGTTCAGTTCCACTCCCACCACCTCCCTCATGAAATCTCTTCTCGCACATGCTCGCTTCCCAGTTCTTGCACGTGCTCTCTTCCTCCAAGTCCTCCCCAGAGCACCCTGGCTCTTTCTTATCCGGCTCTTCCCTATACACCATCCTCACTAGTAGGCTGAAAACATCTCAAGAGGCAAAGCTGCCTTTGAGCATAGTAGAAGGAAAGAAATGTAAAATGAACCCATAGTAGGTGGATGGATGAATGGATGAAGGAATACGATGCTTGACTACACCTTTGAATACAGTAAGAAGGAAAGAAATGTAAATGAACCCATGGTAGGTGGATGAATGGATGGATGGGTGAAGGAATAAGATGCTTGAAACTGGCAACACACTATTTTCAGTCAGTGAGCCAGTGTTTGCTGAGCCCCTGCCATACCTCTAGGGTTGGTGTTTGCCTCTGCTGTATCAGGCTGGAAATCAGAAAAAGTGTCAATGACCCAACACTGAGTGTGCTTGGAACAGGATAACAGTGATTAGACCTGGTTGGAGAGTAGGAATCTGTGACAGCTGACAGACCCTAGGATAGGCCTTTCTGAGGTCTCACTGTGGGCCCCTACCCTGCAAAGGTGACCTAGGGTCTCCTTTGTAGGGTGTACAGAGGGTGCAGGCACTTGGCTCAACCACACAGCTGGTTGTACTGGGCCAGATCCTGGGTCTCCTGAGGAATGGGGCTCTGGAAGTTTGCAGGGCTTGAGTGGGAAGGAAGCACTTGTCCCAAGGGGTGGATGCTGATTCTGCCAAGAGATGGAAGGGGCAGAGTGCTCTCTGAGCTCCCTGAACACGTTCCAGTCAAATCAAACCTTTCCAACACATCCTAAGACAGCCTAACACAGCTGTAACCACACAGTGAGACAACAGCGGTCCCGAGCAAAGGCTGACACACACAGACGCTCACCGACACAAGTGAAAACACTACCGACACCCACATACACAAATGCAGAGATACACCCCATGCCACACACAAGTCCACACACGTGGCACACACAGACACAAAGAAGCACACGTGCTCATCCAAGCCTTCGCTCTGAGTAAGTTATTAAAAATGTAGACATCGTTGGCTCCCAGGGTCAATATGTTGTTTTTAAATTTAAACATGAATTTCCATTTCATTGAGCCTCCAGGGCTAACAAGATGTGCTGTGACAGGAGCGGCTAGCTGGAAAAGGCATGATTGAGGAGCAGGCCAATAGTGTGTGTGCACAGCCTGGGCTGGGAGGGGAGGTACCTTTGCCCAGCACCCACCTCCTGGGAAGAGCCGGGGGCAGGCAGTGAGTGTCACTGCTGGCACTGGGCACCGAGTCCTGACCTGGCTGAGCAGTCCATGCTTCCAGAGCTGAGAGATTGGGATGAGATAGAAGCAACATCCACCCACCCGTCCACCCATCCATCTTTCCACCCATGCGTCCATCCATCCTTCTAGGGATCCATCCATCCTTTCATATGAAAACCCAGACAGATCTGGGATAAGGGCTGTAGCGGTGTTGGCAAGAAGAAAAATGTTATCCTTGCCACCGCCTGGGAAGCTTCCACTCTGATTGGGATTAGGTGTGTGTCTCAGGGACCTCCGGCCTGGAGACCTTTTGTGTGCTCCAACCATTCCCCTACTCCCATATTAGAAATGCACCAGACATTCCAGTTTATAACCACACACTTAGCAATCTCCAGTAGGTTATAAATTCTGTGGAAGGAGGTACCATACCTGTCTTGTCCACCTATGGACTCTTAGCACCTAACCCCCAGTAGGTGCACAATGAATGCTTGGTGAACATGTGTGAGATTGAATTGAAGTTCACCCTCTCTCATTCCCCAGTACCTGGCTGGCAGCAGTACGTACGGCTGATCAGTAGTTACAGGGGTGAGTGGCTTCCCAAGTGGCTCAGAGGTAAGGAATCTGCCTGCCAATGCAGGAGACTCAGAAAGATCCCCTGGAGGAGGAAATGGCTACTTACTCCAGTGTTCTTGCCTGGGAAATCCCATGGACAGAGTAGCCCAGCAGGCTACAGTCTATGGGGCTGCAAAGAGTAGGACATCACACAGGAGTGAGTGAGTGGGAAAAGTCAACACACAGCAAAGAAATGGGTGCTGAGTGGTCAGGACTTGCTTCTTGAAGGAGGCAGATGATGAGGAGGCGCCCTCACTGCACCGGGCCCCTAGAACATGGAGAAACCGTGGCTGGGAGAGGCGGCATGGGCAGAGCCCCTGGCTGGGAGCAAGGGCAAGTCAACGGCTGAACCCACCCCAAGGACAGAGACCTAGGCACGTGCGGAGGCTTGCCAGCCCTCATCCAGCCTGGCCCCAAATCTGGCTGCCCCTCTGGGTACTCCCTAGTGGCTCAGATGGTGTACAATCTGCCTGCAATGCAGGAGGACCTGAGTTTGATCCCTGGGTTGGGACGATCCCCTGGAAGGGAATGGCTACCCACTTGAGTATTTTTGCCTGGAGAATCCCATGGACAGAGTAGCCTGGTGGACTATGGTCCACAGGGTCACAGAGAGTCGGACACAACTGAGCGACTAACACTTTCACTTTCTGGATAAGACTGGGGCAGAGCTCTGCCTCAGCACTGGCTGTTCTCCTGGATTTCAGAGACCTTCAATCTGCTGGACCTAACACTGTAGGACTTCACGTATCTCACTTCTCCTGCATGTCAGTCAATCCCAGAGTCTTTCCCCCACCAGAGGGGTTAGTGTGAAAAATAGAGAGCAGAAGTGACCCCCTACAGACAAGTCGGGCTTCCCTGGTAGCTCAGCTGGTAAAGAATCCACCTGCAATGCAGGAAACCTGAGTTTGGTCCCTGAGTTGGGAAGATCCCCTGGAGAAGGGAAAGGCTACCCACTCCAGTATTCTGGCCTAGAGAATTCCATGAATTGTATAGTCCATGGGGTCGCAAAGAGTCAGACTCAAATGAGAGATCTACACTTTCACTTTCACAGACAAGTTACCCCACAGCCTTATATCCTGGAGATGGTTTGAGCAAAGCTGACCCTCCTGTCTCCTCCTTCTCCACACACACACACACACACAGAGACACGACCAGGAACCAGTAGCTGTCATGGGATCAGCTTATACCAAACTCACACTCTCACATGCACACAGACACACACAGATCTCAAGTCTGGGGACAGACTTTTGTCCCTTCTAGATTATCTGCACTCAGAAGAAATCCCAAGACTCTCCTTCAAGTGTGGGCAATTTGGTTTCTGTCTCTGGGAGCACAGCCCCTCCTGAAGTCTTTGGATGTCATAGAGCCAGAAGTTCAGGAAGAAGGCACTCCCACCGGTAAGCTCTGCCAGGCTGTGGGGCCAACCCCTGCCAGACCCTCCTCACGTGGCTCACATACGGGGATGTGAACATTCACACTTTCATATTCCCTGATTCACACATTCACACCTACACATGTGTACACAAAAGGCCACTGCCAGGCATACAGAGCCTTCATGTGCCACATCCATGTCTCCCCAACGTGTCCAAAATCTGTGTGCCCAAACTATGTACAGATCTGTGTGCTGAGACAGTGTCCACCAGCACACACCCATGCAAGGTGCCCACATGTGTCCCCCAAGCACACGGGTGATGTCTGTCCCCATCCTTGGGTCATCAGCCTGAGATCACGGCAGCACAGCGAGGGAGTGGGCAGAGGGCAGGGCTGCCCCCCGCCCGAACACCTCCCTGCAGGCTCAGACCTTTGGGTGCCCTGGCACGAAGGCCCGGGCCTCTGGCCCTTTAAACATCCATTTAAAGTCTCATCTCTCAAATAATTCAGCAGAGGCATCAGCCAAAAGGGCACACTCTCCTTCCCTCGTCTTCAGGAGCAGGAGAAGGAAGGAGACAGAGGAGAGCAGAGATTAATTGGACCTGGAACACGGACCAGGGATTGTGTAAGCCTGGGCTGCCAGGAACGCGGGGTGGGGTGGAGGGGTGTGGG
>SJYQ01001169.1:758122-788071 GCA_006410935.1 Redunca redunca
TCAGACCAGGGTGCAGGGGCCCATGGTGAATCCTCAGACCAGGGTGCAGGGGCCCATGGTGAATCCTCAGACCAGGGTGCAGGGGCCCATGGTGAATCCTCAGACCAGGGTGCAGGGGCCCATGGTGAATCCTCAGACCAGGGTGCAGGGGCCCATGGTGAATCCTCAGACCAGGGTGCAGGGGGCCCATGGCGAGTCCTCAGACCACTCCCGTCTGCTGTCCCGAGGGGTCCATTGGGACTAGGTTATGGCTACTGCAGCTGCCGCCCGCTCATCTCAGCCCCTCAGTTTGTCCCCTATAGCCAAGAGGCCAGAGGAGGACATGACAACCCACTCCAGTATTCTTGCCTGGAGAATCCCACAGAGAAGCCTGGCAAGCTACAGTCCATGGAGTTGCAAAGAGTTGGACCTGACTGAAGCGACTGAACACACAGCCAAGAGACCAGCTCTGGGGACAGGGAGCACAGGGAAGGGGCAGAGACAACCCCACACGCCCCGGAGCCAGAAGCAACAGACACTGTGCGTCAGGAAGACCACGGGACACCAGCAGCCAGCCTGGGGCGGGGGAGAGAGCGCCCCGGCCTGAGTCCAGATCCTCGTGCTTATCGGCAGCTGTGGCCTGTGGATGAGTGACCGGGTATGCTGAGCCCTAGTCTCCTCCGTCCCTTCAGTGGATACTGTTTACACCTGCCTGAAGTTTGTGGAGAAGCGCAGTCCTACATCACCTATCGCACCCCCTCCCACATAGTTGGGACTCAACAAATGGGAGTCCAGGCATTCCCAGCCAGGCCCCAGGGAAAGGAGCCTGGAACCTGGGTCTTCCGAACTCTGCCAGCATGTCTGGAAAACGGGAAGAACCAAACAGTGATGTGTGATGAGGTCTTCAGATCTGCCAGGCCTTCTCCTCTCCTATCTGCATCCTAGAGAAAAAAAAAACAAAAAGCCTTGGTTCTTCCACAAAGGACATGCATTTAGTCAGGGCTAATGAGAAGCACCTGGGGGTGGGGTGAGGGACTTGGGGGCGCTGAGTCCCTTGCACAGCCTCTGAAAGGTAGGGTAGCCTCAGGGTCTTCCTAAGAGGAAGGCAGTGGCCCCTGCTAAACAAAGAAAGCTTCCAGAAGGGTGGGCGCCTTACACATAGTTAGAACTTACACATAGTTCTTATCGTGCATGGGATAACATTCCAATGAACGGTCCTGCTTTCTAGCAAAAACAAAGGAGCCACGTGTCCCCCCTGCCTCCAGCTCCTCAGTCTAAGAGCAGAAGAATCTGGAAAAGAAGAGGAAAGGAGTGAGGTGGCAAAGAGGGAAGGTGGATGGAGCAGGGTCTTTTCCAGACCCCACTTGCTGCACTCCAGCTTCGCTCCAGCCCCTTCCCCTCGCCCATGACTCTGCCGGCCAAGTTTCCTACACATGGCGATGTCAGTGTAACCAGGTCTTTTTAAAAATCCTTTTCTTTCAAATCAATGTAAAAATATTCTGCGGTACAGAGCCGATTTGATTAAAAAAGGAAAAGGTTGCCTGAAATATGCCCAAAAAAAAAAAATCCAGCTAATGGGAATCTCATTCATTATTTAATCTCCTGCTTATCAGAACAGGACCAAAATGGAATCTAATATGGCATATGCATGGTGTTGTCCTGGAGAGCAGACAGAAGGTAGGAAGCAGAAGGAGGCAAAGACGGATAAAGACTTGCCATTTCACTTAATATATTAAACCAGCCTGCAGGCTTTGAATCAGATTAATAACAGTAGTGGGCCTGAAAATCCCAATAAACCTGTGCACACGTGTATATATAGATAGACACACACATCCATATACATTTATCTGGTATCCATTCTTGTGCGTTACCCTGTGATTCACACACTGCCGCATTACTGGACTTTATTAAATACAAATGAAAGACGCCTCCTCTGGCAGCAGCCCGGGGGACGGCCCGCTGAGGAACAGCTGGGCAGCGCTGGGTCCTGTTCAGTCCTGCTGCACTGGCAAAACCGGCCTGGTTTTCAAGAAGACTTGGAGGGGCCTGGAGCAGACGCCTGCAGCGCCCTCCCTGAAGTGATGCTGGAGGCAGGGCACCTGCCAAGCCCCTCTGCACCCAGTTTTAGGTTTGTGGGGTAGCTCCTGTGTGCGTGCAAAGTTGCTTCAGTCGTGTCCGACTCGTTGCAACCCCATAAACTATAGCCCGCCAGGCTCCTCTGTCCATGGGATTCTTCAGGCAAGAAGAGTGGAGTGGGGTGCCACTCCCTCCTCCAGGGGATCTTCCTGACCCAGGGGCTGAACCCACATCTCCTGCAGCTCCTGCACTGCAGGCAGGTCCTTTACCGATGAGCCACCGGGGAAGCCCGGGGTAGCTCCATAGGGTCCTCTAATCCCCACAGTAACTCTGAAGACAGTATCATCCTCATTGTGCCAGTGAGGAAGCTGAGGCACAAAGATGTAAGGAAAGCAGCCCAGATCCACAGAGCAGTGAGTGGTAGATCTACCCACCCAAAGATCTGTGTCCTTCTCCCTAAGCCAGGCTCCTTCCCTGAGGGGCATCCACGTGAGGCCGACTCGGCCTGGACAGGCGAACTGGAAGCCAGGCGCTCAGCAGCAGATGTTCATTTTGTTCAGACTGGTCTCTCTCACCACCCCCAGATACGCCCCCCTCCACTCCCTGGCTCACCGCCTTCCTCCTCCCCTTCCGCGAGACCTATCCCGGCCTCTCTTTCACAGACACACCTTACATCTCGCCTCCCCAGCCCACTGAGCACCTGCTGAATACGAGGCCTGGAGGGCCCTGCACACAGAGGGCCGCATTCCACAGGCAGCTTTGCTGGGTTCCCTTTCCTTCAACCCTGACCCCCAGGGGAGCATTGGCAGGAATACTCTCTCCTTTCAACCTGCTCTGTGGCCGGGCTAACAAATGGGTCAGCTGCGCTGGGACAGCTTCCCAGGAAACAGCTACCTTCCAAGTTGTCCATCTGTGGATTGTCTGTGATTCAGGTCCTTGGTGGCCCCATGGATTAGGCTCCCCAATATCCCATCCCCCCTCCCTCCCGGTTCCAAAGGGCCCAAAGCACATGATGTCAGTCTTAGCCAGAAGATAGGGACGTATGTGGGAAGCAAAGGATGCACTTTCCTTGTGGCTCAGACAGTAAAGAATTTGCCTGCGAGTGGGAGATGTAAGAGACACAGGTTTGATCCCCGGGTCAGACAGATCCCCTGGAGAAGGAAATGGTTACCCACTCCAGTATTCTTGCCTAGAGAATTCCACGGACAGAGGAACCTGGCGGGCTACAGTCATGGGGTCACAAAAAGGTCAGACACAACTTAACAACTAATACACACACACACATGAAGTGAGTGATTTTAATGACCTATATCACGGGGTGGATCCCACTGACCAAATCTGGAAGTGATGTGGTGGAAATATGTGTAGGACTCCTGGAGTGAGAAGGGATGGGTGCCATCAGCCCTGCTGACTTCTTTTCCCTCTTTAATGCCAACCAGAGATATCTCTCCTTTACTCTCGTCTTCTTTGAAATTCAGCTTGAGCTGTAGGGGAGTTGAGGAAAAAAGAAAACAGAGCAGGGCTCCAAGCCATCTACAAAACAACTCAGCAAGGCAGTTTCTCCAGCAAACCTGCGTCTTATATCTCCTGTGACAAAAAGATTTATAGCAATTTTTTATTAAAAAAGAGAGAGAGAGAGAGCTGCAGATAATCAGATCTGAGACACAGAAATGGGAGCGTTGGGGTGTTTTGCGTGTAAGTTATTTTAAAATATATGTTAGGTGCGTGATGGATTTTTCCAATCCCGACTAGAGAGGGGCCAACCAGCCCCCTCCCCAACCCCACTCTTGACTAAAATGATGGAAAGGACACGTGAAGGGAAGGACAGGGATAGGAGGGGGTCCAGAATCAGGAGCCCAGCTCACAGTGCTCTTCATGCAGGCACTCTGCTCTCAGGCTTCACCCCTGCCACAGGCCCCTCCCTCAACAGGTGGGGAGAGGGGACCTCCAGCCACTTCTAAGAGGGGAGGGCACAGCCACAGGTTCTGAAAACCAGAAGCAATCGTAGGACCCCCAGCCCCACCCACCCAGCCAGTGTTATGCTCTCCACCTGCTTTCATAGGCGAAGGAAATGATGGTGGTAAAGAGAAAGGCTTGTTCTGCGTTTGGGAACACAGAGAGGGGCCTCATTGGCTTTGCCCAGAAGAGATACACCCTTCTATCTTCATTCTCGGGGTCATCTGGGTCTCCTCACCCCGGGGAAGTGCCTCTACCCTGGGCAGGGTAGACACAAGAACTGGTGTCCATGCCACATGGAAAGGAGGAGGCCTGTCCCAGAGTGGGCAGCTTGGTCCTAAGGCTGCAGACCATTGGGCGACTTGATGGGAAGAACCAACTCACTGGAAAAGACCCTGATGCTAGGGAAGATGGAGGGCAAGGGGAGAAGGGGGCAGCGGAGGATAAGATGGTTGGATGGCATCACCGACTCAATGGACATGAGTTTGAGCAAACTCCAGGAGATAGTGGAGGACAGGGAAGCCTGGCATGCTATCGTCCATGAGGTCACAAAGAGTCAGACACGGCCTAGCAACTGAGCCAATGATAGGGGTTGTCTCCATGGAACAGGCCCCCATGTGAGGAAATCTGCCCCCCACCACCAGGACACTCAATGCTGTGGGACCTCTAGACAACACTAAAGTGATGAGACATTCAACAGCTAGTGAAAATGACCAAATAGTAAGGTGAAGGAAGTACCTGGAAAACAAATCCCACGAGGAACAGTTCATAGCATCTAAAGGAAGCGACCTGGGGAGGTATGAGCCCTGCCTTCAGACACCGGCCTAGCCAGCTAAGAGCAGGGAGGAATCCCCATGGGCCAAAGGGCTGGGTGCAGGAGCTGGGGCCAGGACAAGGAGGGTGTGTTCAGTGGGACAAATAGAAAAGATGTTTCCGAGGGTAGAGCAGAATGAATAAAAGTACTGCAATACCAAAGCAAGAAAAAGCACAGTGCACGGGACAGGCAGGGCTTCCCCGGCAGCCCAGCTGGTGAAGAACCCACCTGCAGTGCAGGAGACCCTGGTTGCATTTCTGAGTCGCAAAGGTCCGCTGGAGAAGGGATAGGTTACCCACTCCAGTAGTTTTGGGCTTCCCTGGTGGCCCAGATGGCAAAGAACCCGCCTGCAATGCGGGAGACCTGGGTTCAATCTCTGGGTTGGAAGATCCTCTGGAGGAGGACATGGCAACCCACTGTAGTATTCTTGCCTGGAGAACCCGCACAGACAGAGGAGCCTGGTGGGCTCCAGTTCATGGGGTTGTAAAGAGCCAGACACGACTGAGCTACTAAGCACAGCACAGCACATGAGATAGGTAAGTAATGTTTAACTCCAGATTAAGTGCTGATGGCCCTATCTCTGCCACCAGGGCGGACACACAGGGGAAATGCTAGGAAGCCAGGGGCTTCCCATGTACCTCAGATTTCACCCTTAGTGTCTCCTCTTTGGCCTTGGCTGCAAGGGACACACCCTCCATCCTAGTCCTCTGAGCCCTCCTGGGACACTAGCAAGTCCTTCATAAGCCCAGCTCCCTGAGAACCAGAGCGTGAGGGGTGAGAGGGCTGGGTGATGGGCAGGCACAGCCCAAGTGTGCGAGGACCCTTAGCTGTGTGCATACACTCCAACGGAGCGAAGCTGGGGCCCCTGCTCTCCAAGTCTCTTACCCTGACTCCCATCCCCAGACCACATCTAGCCTTTGTCAGTGAATTAATAACCTAAAAAAAACACACCAAAAAACTCAACTCCAGAGACACCCTGCTCAAAGGAATCCCAGGTGACTTATTCAGAAAAGGGAGCGTCCTCCTCTCTGGGGTGAGATCCAGAGATCAGAGAAGGCCCCATCCCATGGCGGGGACCCTCTGCTTCCCGTTGACAGTGAATTGGCCAGGAGCTGGGCAGGAGCGCCATGGGTCTGCTTCACTGTCCCTGAGCACGTGCCATGGCCTCTCCCAGTTCTCACTGTCTCTCGGTCAGCTGCACCTGTCGTGGGGCTGCCATGGGGGTGAGGGAGATGAGGCTGGTAGGCCTGGCCAGGCCCTGGGAGTGGACGATAGAATGAGTGGACGGCGGTCAAGATCCCACTCGAGGAACCATGGATTCCATGGCTCTGAACCATCCTGGCTTCCTGGACAGATGGCCTCACGGCAGGGGCAAGGCCACAGCAAGGCCAGCCATTGGCACCAGAGCCAAGGTGGGGGAAACAGGAAGGGAGGATTGGGGCCAAATCTGGGGGAGCCTGTAGCCAAAACCAGCTCCAAAGAGGGGATTATGGCCTGTTTCTTGAGGACAGTCGCAGGCCAGAAGATCTGTGCGCTGCTTTCCCTGCTATGATGTCTGTCTGTCTCATACAACGTTCTATCACACATCGTTTGAATGTGTACTGATGGCAACACTGACACGTGTCACTCACACTTTGCCCAGTGCCACCCCCTCTGCCAGCCTTAAACACACAGGATAGCATCCATCCCCCCCACCCCCACCTGTGTGGGTCACCTCCCCCTCGGGGTCTCCCCGAGTCACAAGCCCCACACCTGGAGGGCTGCACTCACAGGCAGGGCCAGGCCTCCCAGCTCTGCACCATCACACACCTGCCCAGCCACACAGGCCACCCCAGCAGCTCATGCACAGCCCTGTGGTCCCCGTGTCACACCACATCAGGTGCAAGCCCTGTTCCCCACCCCTCCGCTCCCACCGTTTGTCCCCAGCCCCTCTCCTGGGCCTCGCTGGACTGGGGGAGGGGTGTGGAGAGCAGCAGGAGAGGAGGTGGACTCGCCTTCTTGGAGGGTGACTCCTTGCAGTATTTTTAAGCTTTTCCCTCATTTGCTAAATGAGGCTTTCGCTCTGGCTCCCTTTCGCAGCGGCTGCTCCTTTCACGGCAGGGGGCGGGGAAGCAGTGGCCTGACAGATGCTTAAGAGATTGTGGGTGAAACTTGCTGACTCAGGCCCGAGTCCCAGGCTGTCCCAGGACTGTGTCTAGTCCAGCGAGTGAGGCTGGCTGGCTCGTCCCTCCTCTCTCACCTTCCTCTTCCTTTTCTGGGCTCCCCATTTCTGCCACCCTTTCCCCCTCCCCTCCCTGTCTCTCTCCCCTTGCTCCTTCTCTGCCTGCCTCCTTCCCTTCCTGGTACCCCTCTGGCCCCCTGCCCCGGAGCTGGCAGGCCTGCCCGTTGAGATGAAAGATGCCACGCCACACCAGCCCTGGGAAGTGGGGTGGACGTCTGGGTGCTCGTGGAAGGCAGGGAGGTCCCGACAAGGTTGGGGTGGGGGCTGGAAGAGGGGGCCCTTGAATTAGGCCTGGAAAGGACCTTAAACTTGGTAGGTGGTGGAAGGGCACACAGCTGCCCAGAGAAGGATCACATGGCTGTGCCCAGGGCGGAATGAACTGGGCAGAGAGGATGGTGGGGGGAGTTCCGTAGAGGAGGAAGGCAGACCATTTTGAATTTTAGAAGTTCCCTTTGACTTGAACTTTGATTTCTTTCTTATTTATTGTCTCTCCTCCTTGCCTTTTTCCCCGCCCAGACCCTGGCTCTTTGCTGAAATAAAGAAGGACAAAGAGCTTTTTCCCTCACCCCAGGCCAAACCCACACCCCCCTGCCACTTCCAAGCTGCAAGGATTGGGAAGGGGGCTCCTGCTTAGGCCACAAGGAGAGAACGTCAACCCCGTGGGACCTCAGGGCAAGAGGGGTCAGGGAGGGGGCAGCAGGATGCAGGGGCCAAAGGCGGTGGTTGGCTGGATGTGGGGAGCCAGATGTCCATCCCAAGCAGTTAGAGGCAATGGAGTGCTGAGAAGCAGGAGCAAACGTCCAGGGGCTCAAATGCCTCTTCTCCACATGGGCAACCTGAAAGGCAATGCTAATCAAACTTGATGCACATTAAAATGGTTCAAATCAAACACTTAAAGACTCACCTTGGCATCCTCCTTGCTCATTCCCACTAAATCAGGAGACAGGACTGCCCCCCTTTCAAGTGACCCTGCAAATAAAAAGAGAAGGAAGCCCAGAGCCCAGGAGTTCAGACGCCCAAAGCCTGAGGCCTGGAGAGGTGCAAGCATTTGTCCCAGGCCCCCAGCAGCCTAGGAACACTCACAGTAAGGTTTTAAGGCCAGGCCTTGGCCAGGGTGGGCACTCTTGCCTGGAAAATCCCATGGATGGAGGAGCCTGGTAGGCTATAGCCCATGGGGTCTCGAAGAGTTGGACACAACTGAGCGACTTCATTTTCACTTTTCACTTTCATGCATTGGAGAAAGAAATGGCAACCTACTCTGGTGTTCTTGCCTGGGGAATCCCAGGGACAGAGGAGCCTGGTGGGCTGCCGTCTATGGGGTCGCACAGAGTCGGACACGACTGAAACGATTTAGCAGCAGCAGCAGCAGCATTGCAAGGGAATGACATACCTAGACAGGCAGGGAGACCTGGGGCCTGGCTCCGCCCCCTCACAGAGCACCAAAAGCCCTGGTCAAGGCGACTCCAGGCTTGAGGTGTGAAGTTCTCATCTCTTTACAGGGCTGGGGAAGCCACAGCACCATGGTTGGTGTGAGTATGGGCAGTGGGAATGGTGCTGAGTTGTTTCCTCCTCTATCTCCCCAATCATCTACAAATACCTTAAAGCTGGGGGCTTTCTGGGCCTTGGCTGGTGCCAGGGAACCCCAGATCCTTGTCACATGGGGTCCGGAGCTGGGCGCTGTGGCTCACTGGCTGGGAGGTCTTGGACGAGCACCTGGACTCTGCCTGGCTGAGTTGTCTGGAACTGGCTCACAGGGCTGCTCTGAGGGTTAATAGGCTAATGCCTGGACAGCACTCAACCCATGATCAGGGCTGGGTCAACACAAGTTACTATTAGTTCCTAAGATGGCCCCGCTCACACCGAAAGGTGCTTTTCTGAGGTCTTCACCAATAAATGCAAAGCCCACTCTCTTCCATGATAATACACCCAACAGGAGCCAGGACCAGGCCTTCCCAGTTGATTGCTGAGCCGCCAGACACAGTGCCCACACCAAATTGTTCAGTTTTAAAGGAAAGAATGGGCTGATGGCAGAAGGGAAATTGTAACGACCATCTCTATTTCCATCACTCTTTTCTGATTGAAGAAGACCCACCTGGGCCTACCTGCTGCATCCCTTTGAAGCTGGAGCATCCCAGTGGCTGGCCAGAGCCCTCATCGGGCCTCTCCCACAGCCTCTGGGAATCAGTGGAGCCCAGCAGAAACAGCCACGGGAAGGTGTCCACCACCAGTCCCTGCCCAGAGCCAGCTCTGCATCAAGACTGCCCCGGACCTGCTGGGAGCAAGCTGTTCCAACAATGAAACACAAATCAGCCACCCTCGGCCCTGCCATTTGCCAGAACCAAATTCATGATCCTCTGATAAATAATTCAGGTTTCTCCATCTGTGGAAAAGTTGGATTTGGCCTAATTTCTCTCATAAACAAAGAACATCATCTGCTCAGAACAGTAAAATAGATACCAGTCAAATTTTTTTAAAAATATAGCCCAATGAACCTCATGCATTCAAGGTCTGGGATCATGGAATCCAGGTTGCCTTTAGGAATCTGAGCAGATGGAATGGACCGAGAATTCCAAGTCTGGCCTGAGAAATGGGCTGGGTGTGCAGCCTGGTGAGGAAGGACATATTTAAGAGCAACCGCGAATGAGTCTCCATTACTGAAGTCCTCCTGATTCGTTTCTAAAGATTTGCAGTCCCTTGGACTGCAAGGAGATCAACCCAGTCAGTCCTTAAAGGAAATCAACCCTGAGTATTCATTGGAAGGGCCAAAGCTGAAGCTGAAGCTCCAATACTCTGGCCACCTGATGCAAAGAGCTGACTCATTGGAAAAGACCCTGATGTTGGGAAAGACTGAAGGCAGGAGGAGAAAGGGATGACAGAGGATGAGATGGTTGGATGGCATCACCGACTCAATGAACATGCCTTTAAGTGAGCTCCAAGAGATAGTGAAGGACAGAGAAGCCTGGAATGCTGCAGTCCATGGGGTCGCAAACAGTCAGACACGACTTAGTGACTGAACAACAATGTGCTGAAAGAACATGAAAGCAAGAAATGCATCTCTCTGAAGGGTTCTTGAGCCCTGGTGTATCAGCAGTGTTCTCTAGAGAAACAGAACCGACAGGAAATACACAAACACACACATACATGCACATAACCTACATTGTTGATTACTCTCTAGGTCATGTCTGAATCTTTTTGTGACCCCAAGGACTGTAGTCCACCAGGCTCCTCCGTCCATGGAATTTCCCAGGCAAGAATACTGAAACGAGTTGCCATTTCCTTCTCCAGGGGATCTTCCCCACTCAGGGATTGAACCTGTGTCTCCTGCATTGGCAGGCGGATTCTTTACCACTGAGTCACCATATATATTCATATGTATTAAAAGGTCTATTTCAAGAGATTGGCTCAGGTGACTGGGAGGGCACTGCTGGGTCTGAAATTCATGAGCAACAGCAGACAGAGGCTCTCAGGCAGGAGCCATCATCGAAGTCTTGCAGGATACTCTTCCTCCTCAAGGAAACCCCCGCTTGCTTTTAAGGCCTTTCAACTGCTTGGATGAGGCCCACCCACATAATAGAGCATAGTCTCCTTTGCTCAAAATCAATCCATGTGGATGTTACCCACGTCTTCAAAATGTCACTACACCACCTAGATGCGTGTGTGACTGGCTGCCTAAGTGCCAGAGCCTCTCCAAGCCAACCTATGAAAGAACCCCCTTTCCAGGTCGGCTTCGGACAGTTGTATTTCCCTTGGCATCTCCGCCCCCAAGTGACCAGTGAGGCTTACGTGACTGGGCAGGAAGCAATGAGTCAGGGAACACTGGAGACCGATCAGACCCCCGGGAGGATGTTACTGGTGAGACTGATGCCAAGAGCTTAAAATTCATCTGCCCGGGGGCCCACGGCTAGCAGGTGTGTAAAGGGGTCAGGATCGCAGTGTTCTCACCGGCCACCTGGGCGAAGCTCTTGCACCTGCCTCCAGGTCATGGATGGGTTTATGTGCTCAGGAAGGCAGGTGAAGTGCCAGGGCTCCAGTTGTGCGGCTCTGTGACACACCCACTGTGGGCCAGCGGACGGGGGCTGGAGGGTCTCGGGCGCCTGGTGTTCCTGTTACTTGGAGCCTTCATAGCAGACAGTCGTTCAGTTGTTACTAAAAGCCCCGTCTGCATGCCCAGCTTCATGCTGGCAACTGAGTATTTCTGAATGAAAAACGGCTGTGAACTGTTGTGCTCATGAATCAGCTTGGACGCTGTCGTCTGGCCAAGCGCCTGGCGCAGAACAAGGGCCTCACAGATGCTGACCCTAAGGAGGGTCTCCTGGAGCGAAGGGAAGGGCAGGCCTACCGTGAGGGAGCCCCGCAGGCGGGGTGTGGTCCCCGCCTCGCATGGTTGAAGAGCATGGGGCTATCTGGCTGACGTGGCAGCGGGCAGACTGCAAGCATGGCGGTGCCCTACCCACCAAGCCCTCCTCCCCTTGAGTCCCCCAGCCATGGAGGCGAAGGCCAGGGACGGCACACAGTTTGTACAGTGGACTCATTTCTGCCCCTCTCCACCTACCCATCCTCAGGAGGACCCCTGCTGGCCGGGGAGGAGGAGATGGAAGAATCTGACCGCTGCTCTGTAACACAGCTAAACGCCTCCTCTCATGGATCCTGGCCCAGCCTCTACCTCAAGACAGAAACAGGTCCGCTCCACACAGCCCCTCACAGTCCAGAGCCAGGCCATGGAGCAGCCCCAGGTGTGGGCCCACTGCTGGGCGGGGAGGACCCCTTCTCAGCCGAAGTCACCACCCAGAATAGAACAGCCCTCCTGCTCGAGATGCCCCAGCCCCGCCTCCCTTCCTGGTCAATCGTGCCGCTTTAGCTAGCATCTCCCAGCCCCACCTTCTGCTGACCTCCAAAGTCCAGAACTATAGAGGAGGAGGCAGTTTTAGCCAGACTGTTATTAACAGGGAAGGGGGTGGTACAGGCCTCCAGGGCCGTAAAAGCGCTCCCTGCCTCCCAGCAGCAGGGCCCACACACTCGTCCTCTCTGACACTCCTGCCCTTCACACTCTAGAGGGGCCCGGGGCCCCTTTACAGCCTTGCTGCCCAGCCCAGGCCTGGTGAGGAGGGACCGGGGGGGAGGACACAGCCCATGACCAGGACAGAGGGCCCGAGAAGCCCCTGCTGCAGAGAGCAGAGCGACCTTGTGTCAAAGCAAATCGCGTCCAAGTTTCCTGCCCCAATCCGGGGTCAGGGCCTAAGGCTCCCAGGAGTTCCCGGGACTCAGAGACAGACCTGGGTTCCAGTCCCAGCTCAGCACCCCCTCCCCGCAGCTGAGGCTGCAGTTCCTCCCTGATGAAAAGCCAGCAACACCCGCCTCACCGGTTTCGTCCACAGACATTATTTATGACCAGACAGTGTCTCCCCACCCTGGGCCCTGTTTCCAGACAGCATGACCCATGCATGCAGCTCAGCAGGAAGTGGCCAGAAGGGGCTCAGAGTCCAGACCTCGCCTCTGTGGACGCCCCAGAGCCCCTCGAGACACAGTGTGTAGATCCCAGCCAGTGCCTTCAATCTGCAGGTGAGGAAACTGAAGCCTAAAGAAGACAGGAGACCTTTCCTGAGCTACCCAGTCAGGCCTGCCCCCTCCCAGTTTAGTGGAAACTCCCAGAGTTGGGGCTTTCCTGGGACCATGCTTTGTCCAGCCCAGCATACCCACAAACTTCCCTGAAGGAGTGAAGGGTCTACCAAGACTCCTTGTGCACGAATGCATCTTGGACTCCTCGAATGAGGCGAGGGGCTGCCGGCACTGTGGGAAACCAGAAAGTCAGGGTCACAGCCAGGTGCCCAGTGCTGACAGCCACTCCGCATCGCAGCAGGGAGAGTGGAAGGCCCAGTAAGGTTTGGGAGGGGTGAGGGTTTGCAGGAAGCTAAAGGTGATGGGGCTTCCCTGGTGGCTTAACAGTAAAGAATCTGCCTGAAATGCAGGAGACACTGGTTTGATTCCTGGGTCGGGAAGATCCCCTGGAGAAGGGAATGGCAACCCACTCCAGTATTCTTGCCTGGAGAATCCCATGGGCAGAGGAGCCCCATGGGCTACTGTCCATGGGGTCGCAAAGAGTCGGACACGACTAAGGGACTAACACACACACGCAGAGGTGACAGGGGCAAGCAGGGAGAACTATAGGCTGAGCTGCAGTGGGTCAGGGCCCTGGCACGCTTCTCCCCACTGGGTCTCGTGAGCCCCAGCATCCAGCTGCCAACACAGGCAGGCACAACAATGGCACTGCCGAGATGAAGACATCCAGACACGAGGCTGCCCCTTCTGAGACGGAATCCTGGCTCTTGCTACTTTAATTAAGAAAAACAAAAGACATTAGCCGGGCGAGTGTGCCTGGGAGATGCCAGGGGAGGTGAAAAGGATGGGTTCTTGGCTTCCTCCAGGAGGGCTGTCTGCAAGGAGCACTCGGTGGCCTGGCCGTGCCATCAGTGACGCTGAAGTTGCAGTGCACAACCCACAAGGCCCAGGAAAAAGAACCCTAATCCGCTGTCCCAGACTGAGGCCAGCCATGGCCTCCAAGTGACCCTCGCTCTGTCCCGCCACCATCCTCAACCCTGCTGCCTCCCAGAAGGGCCACTGCATTCCCTCCACCAGATCTGGTTAAGTACCTACTAAGCTGAGAGCCTCGCAAGCTCCATGCGCTCAAAGCCACTCACCCCCCGCCCTTCGGACGTGACTCATCCTTGTTTATTTGTCTATTTCTAGTCCTTTCCAGAGCTTCTTCCCATCCACCATCTTGAGCATGTTCTCAACAGCCAAAATGTACAGATGGGAAAAGGGCAGCACAGCTAGGACAAGAATTTGGGTTCCCGTCTTGTCACTGCACGTTCTTGGAGCCTTCTTATGGTTGCAGCCATGGGCTGCTCAAGGGAATCTGAGGTCAGGAGTCAGGGAGTGGGGGTGGAGGAGAGTGGGGAGAGCAGAGAGGCTTCCAGCCTCACAGGAGACATCCCACGAGGTCATGCAAAGGCACCCTGGCTGGGTCCCAGGAGGTGTGAGAGGTCAGGGGCCTTGTGCTCATGGTCTGAATGGAGAAAAGGAACTAGCCTTCACAGTCAAGAAACTAGCCTTCACAGACAAGACAGGTCCATAACCTGGCCTGGAGGGGTGAAGTGGGTTTCCCTAGGTAGGGCAAGGACATCTTCCCAGGCGGCACTCGTGGTAAAGAACCTTCCTGCCTATGCAGGAGACATAAGAAACACGGGTTCGATCTCTGGGTTGGGAAGATCCCCTGGAGGAGGAAATGGCAACCCACTCCAGTATCCTTGCCTGGAGAATCCCACAGACAGAGGAGCCTGGCAGGTTAAAGCCCTTAGGATCGCAAAGTGTCGGTCACTACTGAAGTGACTCAGACAGGCAAGGACAGGGAAAGATGGAACAGCAGGTGGAACCGAGGTGAGCAAAGATTCCAATGAAGAGTGAGGAACAGTGGCTGGGGTCAGTGAGGCAGCAGTGCAACAGGAGAGCAGGACGTGGGGTGGGCTAGGGGTCCTGGCTCTGCAGGCTGACACCGTGGGCTGCAGAGAGCACTGAAGGCGGAGCTCCACAATGCCCACCCTCCTCCTCTGGTGGGAGCATCGCCACCACAGGCAAGGGCATCAGAACCAGGTCTGGTACTAGTGTGTGATACCCACATTCCCTTGCCCTGCCCATCAGGCAGAGCTGGCTTCTGCCAGCCAAGTATGCTTGGGTTAGCCTTCAGCACCTGCAGCAACTGAAGGAGTCTTCCCCCCACCAGTCTGAAAACCCCCAAGGGACACTGTCACACTTGGAGACGGGGACCCTAGTGTTCACTCCTCCCTGATCCGACCTCTCCAGGGGTTAATGTTTTACAAGCGGAGCCCGGAGAGGGGCTCCTAATCCCAGGATGATGAATCACCAGTGGGAGAAACCATTCATTCCGCAGACACATCACCAGTGAGCTCCTGGTATCTACCAAGCATGGCTTGCAGTTACAGGAAGGATACAGAGAAACCACCAGAGTGATACCCATCCACCTCTGTGCTCAGCTCTGCTGAGAAGATGTCTGGACCTGTGTGTGGGTGTATTTAGAGGGAGAAAGAGTTGGCGAGGCCAGGCAGCTGTGATGACCCCCATGGCCAAGGGGCTGGACAGCTACTTTTCATTATGGAAGAATATTCATCGGGACAGACTTGGGGGATTGGAGTTTGGGGTTCATCTAAGAGCAGCGGCAGAGGCCCTGCGCGTGGTGGTACGGCTCGTGGGCTCAGGTCTTGGGAACCGGCAGGGAGGGTGAGAAGGAGTGAGGGGCCACAGGAGGAGCTCCAGGAGCTGGGCGGTGGCCCAGTGGGCAGGTCAGCAGCTCCTGGGTGGGGAAATGTTGTTGTTGTTGTTGTTGTTTGTTCCATAAGCCGTTTCCGACTTTTTGCTACCTCATGGGCTGCATCCTCCACCATCTCCTGGAGTTTGCTCAGATTCATGGGCCACGCACATTTGGGGCCTGGAAGTGGCCACCCAGCTGGGCCGGCATCTCTGGGCGGGAGGGGGGTTGCTCTCTAGTCCCGCCCCCACCCCCTGCACCCCCACCTGTCTGCAGAGGCGTGGAGTAGATGCTGGAGCCGCTCTGGGAGGACACTGGCACAGCGTTATTAAGACATCTGTGTCTCTAATGAAAAGTTACCCGTTGCCGGGCAGGGGAGAGACACAAATCATTATGAATCAATTTAGCTCTGACCAGCCATCTGCCCGGACCTCAGGTGGGGGGAGCCAGACCTGCGCAGGGAGGGGCCTGCGCTCTCCCGCCCCAGCCCAGCCTTAGGGACAGAGGGGCGGCCATGCCCATCGGCGGGCACGCTGGACCGAGGGACCTCATCCCACAGCCCGCCTGGGGTGGGCTCCCGCGGTGTCCCCGTGGTGTGCCCGAGGGAGCAGGCCAGGTCAAGGGGTCAGGCGATGGACTGTGAACCGGTAGAGAAAGAGGGGCAATTCTGCCCCCTGGGGGTCGGCGCTGGGCTGCCCCGCCCACGCCCTCCGCCTTGCCCTTCCCGCCAGGTCCCGGCTCGAGGCAGGTGGGGGGCCGCTGTTGCACAACGCATGGGGGCCGCGGTCACGGCTGCCTTGGCATCGCGGCCGGCCGCCAGGTCCCGAGCATCTGCCGCGGGCCCCTCCTGCGGTCCCGGAGCCGATCGCCGCCCGGAGAGCGCGCCAGTTGTCGCGAGCGCCCCGCGGCCTCTGACAAGCTGGCAATTTGTTGTTGTTTGTCGAGTGCTTTTGTCATGCAAATCCCAGAGCCGGCCGCTGGCGCTGGGCTCTGAGGAGGTGCGGTGTTTTTACCTTTTTCTTTTTTTTTTTCCCTTCCCTTGGCCTTTGCTGTGGCAATTGTGTTGTTTCCAAAAAAAAAAAAAAAGAAAGAAAGAAAGAAAAGGCATATAGAGGAATATCATTTATTTAATTTTATTTGCACTCAGCGTGTATGGCTCCCCAGTGCGCAGCCCACCTTCAAAGCATGCCAGGGCTGGGGTAGGGAGTGACGGTTAGGAGGTGAAGGATCTAGAAGGGCACCTCCATCCCAGAGACAGACTCAGACCCTGGTTTAGGCACCCAGGCCCAGCTCCAAAAACCCGTCCTCTGGCAGGAAACCTCTTCCTCCCCACCCCCACCCACAGTCCTCTCCTGATGGGCTTGTGCCCATGACCAGGGTCTCTGTCCTTGAGCACTGTATTCTCCTGGGACCCCTAGCAGCCCAAGTCCAGTCTTGCCCACTCTGACCTGGACCTGGGTGCCCAGAGCACTTGTTCCTGCCAACACACCCCCTATCTCCTTCACATGGGGCTGGACAGCACCCCCTGATGGTGAGAGTCTGACCCCCAAAGGTCAGTTTGTATCAGATTCCCGTGTAAGCAGGGAGACAGCTAATTCTCCAAAGGGATTTTTGGTGAATTCTTGGCCAGCCTGACAATCTCTGGAAAGCAAAGACTGGCCCCTTTGCATAGCATTCATACCACCTAGGATTGCCATGATTCTGTGTGGGTTTTTTGAGCAAGTCTCCAGAACATCCATCAGGATAGGTCTGGGGTCTGGGGTGGGCTTCTCCTGCTGGCTGCCAGGCTAAGCTGGTCACCCCTTGACCAAGAGGTCATGGGAGAACACAAGGGTCTTCCTGAGAGGACCAGAGTTGTTCTCCATACCTCTGTTCTGGTCCCCCCAATCCACGTGTTCATTCAACACATAGTGCCTGTATCAGTCAGCTCAGGCTGTGTAACAAAATACCACAGACCCAGTGGCTGAAACAAAAGAAAGTTATATGCACAGTTTTGAAGTCTGAGAAATCCAAGAACAAGGTGCTGGCAGGGTTAGTTGCCTGTGAGGACTCTTTCCCTGGGTTGCAGACAGCCACCTTCTCACTTTGTTCTCACGTGGCAGAGAGAGACGCAAGCCCTTTGCTGTCTCTTCTTGGGCACTTATCCCATCGTGAGGCCCCCACCCTCAAAGTCTCATCTAACCCTCATTACCTTCCAAAGGCCCTACCTCCTAATACCATCACAAAGAATGAGGCAGGTGTCAGGGCAGAAAGGGAAGGGGCAGTTTGAGCTGAAGTGGCAGGGAAGTCCCCTCTAAAGTGACTTTGGCTAAGACCTGAAGGACCCCAAACATCCTGATTAGCAAAACAGGCTGCTTCTCTTCTGCCTGCTCCCTCATCCTCACCTCTCTGAACCCTATTGTCTTCTTCAAAGCTCACCTTCTTCAGGAGGATCTCTCAGATGTACCAAAACAGAGCCCCCAGCTTCCTCTGACTGCAGAAGATGCAGTGTGAGGTGTGTGTGTGTGTGTCTGTGTACTTGTCCGTGTGTGTGTGCCTACACACATCACTGTAACACAAAATGGGTCTGAGTTTGTGCATTGCAGAATGTGTTTTTGCACATTCAGGTCCAGTTCTTTGGGGACCAGGAATTCCTGGGAAATGGCCCCACTGGGAAGAGTTGCCAGATCCCACTGAGCACAAAGGAATTTTCTAAGTGCAGGAAACAGCCTTCTGTTTTCAGGAAGCCAGACCAGGGCTTTGCAGTGGGCTCTGCTCTCTTCGCTCAGCTTAGCTGGGTTCTTAGGGGTCAAGTTCAACAGGATGTGGGTCAGGCTCCCACAATGTCTCTCACAGCCTGTGCACATAAATAGAAGCCTTTCAACAGGGGTTGCCTATATGCAAAACGGATGGCCAAGTGCAAACCCAAGAGTTAAAATGAGGATGGCTGAGGATGGTGCTCTAAGCACTTTCTTGTGCCTCTCAAGTGAGACCTGGTGGGTAGGGGGACAACAGGGATCTTGGTCCTGTCGCAGGGATGGAGCTCCCCTCCCCTGCACTGAACTCAGCTTCCAGCCTGTTCTCTGGGAAAATCTTTCATTCCCCTGCTTCCCCCCCAACAGTGAAGAGCAGATCTGAACACTCACAGCTGAATCATCATCACAGAAGTAATTCTAGTTGAAGGGGAGCAGAGAGGCCCACAGCCCCCAGGGTCCCCCAGATTCGATTCCTGTGACCCAGTTGCAGGCAGCATCACTGAGTCCTCCCTGCTCTCACTAAAAGCTGCCCTGGGACCAGTGGTGCCCTGGATACAGGCGCTCAGGGTGGGGTGCAGCAGGCAGAATGATGCAGCTGGGAAAGGCCTCAACTGCCTGCGTTCTATTTGCCCAGCTCCGTCTCTCCCTCCCTGTCCCACCTCACCTGAGTCCTGTCCTCCCCCTGAGCCTCACCTAAGATTCAGAAAAACACCCCTGCTCCAGCCTGTACCCTGCGCCTGGCGCCTGGCGTTGCACAGAGCCCAAGGGGCTCGGGAGAGGAGCGCTCACCCCCGAAGCCCAAGGGGGTTGGGTTGCAGCCGGGTTCCGCTCCTCGTGCTGGGAGTCAGGGCCTCGAGAGGAACAGCTCAGGGAGAGCGCGATCTGGTGGGAGAAGTGGATGTGCTGGCAGACCACAGCAATGACAGGAACGCTCCAGGCCACCGGGACGGGAAGGCAGGACCACTCGAACCCAGAGACTAGCACAGGGGTCCTGTCCTGTGTGACTCGGAGCCTGGAAGGCGCCCCCCTGAGTTCAGAGCAAGCAGGACAGACGCTACTGTGGGGCGTCAGAGGGCAGAGAGGGACGCCGATTCCTGCAGGCGTGGGCAGGGACTGCACCTCTAAGGGGGGGATTTGCCTGAGGATGTGTTCGTGTGTCCTAATGCTTAAAAGAAGGTCTGGAGTCACTGCCTCTCTGCCCATCTCGGGAAACAAGTGTGAATTAGCGGATCGGGGACTTTTGCCCAACAGCCTCTCTGCCTGCTCCTTAGTGCTTTTGTCTCCCGCCACCTATGGCTGTGCTTTGGGGCCCCCTCCCCAGGTCATCCGTTCCCTGTCCCCTCCGCCTCGTGTCCCCCTTCTTGTGGCAGCCTATCCAGCCGGACGAGACCAGACATGACGGAGGCGGGCAGCCAGTGCGTTCCGGGCTGCCGTGACAGCTGACAAAGTTACAAGGACAGGGCCGGCAGGGCGGACAGGCGGCCCGCTCCCTCCGGCAGCTGCCCCTCTGCCGCATTCCATTAGGATTGATCAGGCTGGGTCAGGGGTCTGCTGGGCCTGCACCGGTCACCTGCAGCTTTCACAATGACTGATGGCAGCCCCTCGGAGGCAGCCCCCTCCCCCTCCCCCAGCCCCGACTCCCACCTCGCTCTTCTCCATTAGTCCGTGTCTGGCTCCCTCCCACATGGTCTGGTTCTGAGGGCTCCTTCCTTCCTTCCTTCCTTCTTTCCTTCCCTCCTTCCTTACTTCTGCCCCATCCCCCTCCCTGCTCACCAGCCACTCTGCCACCCTAACACAGTACAAGTGCCCTCAGTCACCCTGCAGGGGGCTTGTCCCAGCCCACCAGCCTTGACTTAACTGGGGCCAGTGTGCCCAGCAGAGGAAAAGAGAGAGGAATAATGCACCCCTTGCCCCCGCCCCTGGCAACAGCCTGGCAACAGTTGCCCTCCAGGTGGGGTGAGAAGACCCACCTGCACAAGGTTGTTGGAAAATCAAGCCCGGCCAGGGACAGCCCAGAGAAGCTGTGTGTGCATGCCAGCCAGAGCTGTGGGGCGGCCACCGGCCACTCTCGCATTCTCGGGCCTCCAGGAGCATCAGGGTGTCATGAACGAAGAAGGGAAGAATCCAGTGGAGAAACTGCCACACTGCCCCGGGCACCGCCACCTGCCACACTGCAGGCACTCGCCCGGCCACGCGGCATGGACAAGTGCCCCCAGCTCACCCACAGGGGCAGCAGAGGCATCTTATGACATATCCTGGGGCGATGGCTGGACCAGAGCAGCCAGTTCCACCCCCGGCCCGCCCCTCACCCAGGGGATAAGGCAGGCTCAAGGCCCCGAGTCCCGTGCAGAAGCGAACCCCGATCCCCAGAATGCTCCATGGGCCTGCCCTGAGGGATCCATGGGTCAGGAGGGTGGGTGAGGGCTCTTGATGGGGTTCTGACAGTGTCCTCGGCAAGGCAGCCATGTGAGACTCTCCAGGGGTGTGTGTGTGTGTGTGTTTGTACACGCGTGCACGCCTGTGTGTTTGGGACCAGGGTGGATTCCCTGCACGTGGCCCAGGAGACAGATTGGGTGTGGGCGGGGCCGGGTGTTTTGCCGCTGTACTTGAGGCGATGTCTGTAAATATGTCTGAGCATGTGTGTGAGGGTGAGCGCCTGTGTGCGCATGGGCGTGGGTGTGACCGTGACGGCAGGGTGCGGGCTGACGGGTGGTGACCACACTGGGTGGGGTGGGGAAGAGACATCTGCTCTCTGCTTTTTGCTGCCTTCTGCCTCCCCTGGGCACCCAGAGGTCCAGCCACAGGGAGCAAATCACAGCCCAGCCCCCCGCTCCCACACATGCTTTTAATCAATTTGGTGCTTTCTTGTCAAGAAGACAAGCTAGTTGCTTCCTGAGGATCAGATGGTGACGGATGAAATATAGGGAATAATTAAATTAGCAGTGTAATGGTGGTGCAAACCTCAATTAAAAAAATATTTCCATTGTCATAAAGTCTAGCCATAAATTTTAGGAGCCTCACGTTCCTGTGACCTGCCATGCTCGGCAGCCAGACCGGCTGCCTGTGGGTGTGGGCTCGCCTCAGGCGGCAGGGCTGGGTGGCCTGAGAGAGGTTTGCACACCCTCTTCTCTGCCCCTGTCGCATCTCGGGGGTGGCTCCAGCCAGGTGCGCCACCAGTGCTCCCTCGTCGACCACCACCTCCCTCCACCGTTAAACTCCCTCTCACTTTAAACTGGCCATCAAGAGTCTGGGAGGCCAGCTCCCACTGTTTCATGTAGAGCTGACTCTGCTCCAGGGCGGGGGTGGGGGGGGGCGGTGNGGGGGGGGAGAGACAGGGAAGGGGTGGAGAGGGAGAGGGGACAAGAGGAGAGGGGCCCTTGGGTGCCTTGTGAAGGTCCTAGGAAGCACCCCCACTCCTGCAGAGAGTTCCTCCACTTGCTTTTTGGAAGAAAAGCTATGAGAAACCTAGACAGCGAACTGAAGAGCAGAGACATCACTTTGCGGACAAAGGTCCATTTAGTCAAAGCTACGGTTTCTCCCTCAGTCCTGTGTGGATGTGAGAGTTGGACTATAAAGAAAGCTGAGCCCCAAAGAATTAATGCTTTCAAACTGTGGTGTTGGAGAAGACTCCTGAGAGTCCCTTGGAGTGCAAGGAGATCAAATCAGTCAATCCTAAAGGAAATCAACCCTGAATATTCATTGGAAGGATGCTGAAGCTCCAATACTTTGGCCACCTGACTCGAAGAGCTGACTCATTGAAAAAGATGCTGGGAAAGATGGAAGGCAGGAGGAGAAGGGGGCAACAGAGGATGAGATGGTTGGATGGCATAATCAACTCGGGGGGTATGAGTTTGAGCAAGCTCCCGGAGTTGGTGATGGATATTGCTTTCGCCCTTGCCCCAGGCACAGATTCTAACAGCACAGGCAGGGAGGTAACTCCAAGTATAGCAGAGCAGGACCCTACAAGGTCTTCCCCGGGGAGACTCCTGGCGGGGAGTCTAGGAGGCTGCAGTCCATGGGTCGTAGAGTCAGACACGACTGAGCGACTGAACAACCTATTGTGTGGCCTGCTATGCTAATGAACTCCAGCAACAGGCCCTAAAGGATATCTGTAGCGGGAGGGGAGGGGCCCCAGCCTCTGACCCAACTGGATTGAGGTCACCTCTGGGGCCCAGGCACTGCTGGTACCCTGGGGAAGGGACAGCAGGAAGAGGGAGGAGAGGGGAGGAGGATGGGGAGCAGAGAGGGAGGAGGCCGGAAAAGAAGAGGCCAGTCAGAGGCCAGTGGGCAGCCATTCAGAGTTGTTCACTCACCCAGTCATGTCTGACTCTTTGCAACCCCATGGACTGCAGCACACCTGGTCCCTCTGGCCCTCACCATCTCCCAAAGTTGACCCAAGTTCATGTCCACTGCATCGGTCATGCCATCCATTCAGAGAGAGGGACTGTATTCCCTCCTCGAAACACCTGCTAACGGGCTTCAGCAAAGCATTTCTAAAGGCAAGATGAGGGAAGGGCGTCCCGAGTTATGTGATCAGCTTGTGAGTAGTTGTCTGGTCCGTTAATGGGGAGATAACTGGATGGTGCTGCATGGCTTAACGTTACCAATCCTTAGACTCCAGTAGGTCTGGGGGCTATGTGCTCATGGTCATCAAACAGTTAACTTCTTCCATTTGGTGGGGATTTTATTAATAGCATCTCTAAAACAGCTCTGGAAATGTGCATCAGGTACTTAGGTGCTCAGAGAGGATCTAAAGCTGGAGCGGGGGTTGGCGGGGAGGAGTCTGCCCCTGGAAAGGCCTCATAGGATCCTGCTTTGTTACACTTGGAGTTACCTCCCTGCCTGCACTGTTAGAATCTCTGCCTGGGGCAAGGGCCAAAGCAATATCTGGACATCCCCCAGAGAGGTCCCCAAAGGCTCCGAGCCACGGACGCAGCCCCAGGGACCCCATCTCTCTGACGTCACCAGTTAAACTAGGAGCTGAGAGAGCCCCAGAGCCAGTTGAGAGGCACGGTCTTCATTTTTCTCTGCTGGTGGTTTCTCCTTCAGGTCACTGCTAGAGTGCAGACTTACCCCCATTAGAGGCAATAGCAGCTTTTTATTGCCAAGCGAATTCACAGAACCCAACCCTGTAGCCCCCCTGAGGTGCACGAGCAGACTGAAGGGTGAGCCCATAGGCAAGGGTTTCTTCGTCACACCCTAGAGGGGAAACAATTTCAGGAAAACAGGAACTATTTAAGACCATAACAGTTAAAGATTATTGAGAAAGGGACTAAATTGTACCTAGGTGGTTTTTTTGCTTTATAGGCTTGTTTTCTAAGACTTTCCAATCTCCTGTTTAATGGCGCCATGTTCAAGTTAATTTAATCCAATCAAAAGTTCTATTTTGACTTTTGCTGAGGACAATGAGTGGGAAAGCACGTGTTTGCTCTTGGTAAACAGTCATCATCACCTCCCCTGCCTCTCGACCAGGACAGCTCAGTGTCGTTAGTGCCGATTCTGCCTCACCCACCCCTCCCTTCCTTGCCTTTCCAGCCCTCCCTCCCATCCCCAGGCTGGCCTCTCTGCATCTCCACATCACTGCCCTCCTTCATTCCCCGGGACCCTTCAGCTCCAGCTCAGCTTCCAAGCATGGAAGGCTGGCACACTCAGCTTTCACCCACTCTGCCCCAGAACTGCTTCTCTAGCCGTGAAACACTTGCCATCTCCGTGATGGGCTCCACACTGCCCACACACGCAGAAGGGAAGGTGTTTCAGGCTCATGGTGGTCCCACACAGCAGCTGCTGAAGGTGCTCCACTCCTGCTCTTCTTCCGGGAACTTTCTCCCATCTGCAGCATCACTTCCCATCTCTCCCATCATCACCTCTATTTCTTTATACACCTTGACTTCTTCTTGCCGAGAGCTCCTTCCTTTCCGTGGACTCACGCATTCCCAGAAAACTCTGGTTTTCTTCCTACTTGCTCCATTCTGATGTCACTTCCTCTGTGAAGTCTTCTTCTCTGAGCTGATTATCCCTTTCTCTAACCTTCTAGAACACAGTTTATTTCAGCACACACCACAAGATACTATCATCCTCTTTGTCCATTTGTCAGTCTCACATTAGACAGTCTTTTGGGGGTGGGAGTGGATATGCCTGTAGCATACAGGTAAATTAAAATTGTAGAAATATAAAAAACACAAATACATTAATTCGTTGTCTCCAAAAAAATTATGCTCAAAGCAGAAAGGCTGTACCAAATGCACATATCACCACCTGGTGGCCATCCTTAGAATTGCAAGTTTAGTTTATTTTGACAAAATAAGTGAATCCTCTTGGAGAAGACTCTTGAGAGTCCGTTGGACTGCAAGGAGATCCGACCAGTCCATCCTAAAAGAGATCGGTCCTGAATATTCATTGGAAGGACTGATGTTGAAGCTGAAACTCCAATACTTTGGCCACCCGATGTGAAGAGCTGATTCATTTGAAAAGACCCTGATGCTGGGAAAGATTGAAGGCAGGAGGAGAAGGGGACGACAGAGGATGAGATGGTTGGATGGCATCACCAACTCTATGGACATGAGTTAGATTAAACTCCAGGAGTTTGTGAAGGACAAGGAGGCCTGGTGTGCTGTAGTCCATGGGGTCACAGAGTCGGACACGACTGAGTGACTGAACTGAACTGAAGTGAATCCTTTGGCTTCCCGGTGGCTCAGACAGTAAAGGATCTGCCTGCAATGCTGGAGACCTAGGTTCAACCCCTGGGTCGGGAAGATCTCCTGATGAAGAAAATTGACAACCCACTCCAGTATTCTTGCCTGGAGAATCCCATGGACTGAGGAGCCTGGTGGGCTATAGTCCATGGGATCACAAAGAGTTGGATGCAACTGAGCGACTAACCCTTTCACTCACTTTCAAGTGAATCCCTAAATCTAAACTTGTGAAGTAACAATAAATATCAGGGTTGAGCGCTATGAGTTTAGTGTCTGGAAGTAACAGCCCGGCCATTCCATGGACTTGAGCAAAAGTGAAAGGTATTAACTGACAAAAATGCTTTGGAAAACTAACAAGTGTATGTTTAACCCAGGGCACATGTCTGGTCCCTGCCAGAAACTGCGAAGGAGAGAGCTCCCCATATAGCTAGAGAAACAAGATTCACCCATGAAACATTCAAAATTGCAGGTGGGTGGAGCAAGGTAACACAGAAAGAAACCTTCTGGGCAGGATGTCGATGGGGCTTGATAGCACGGAGCAGGGTTTGGAGAATGAATCCCATCAGAACATAGCCAGTCAGCAGGATGGTGCGTTGTAGGTTGGGGGAGTTGAAAGGGGCAGGCACTTCAGTTCAGACAGCCACTGGCCTGTCTGATGACCCGGGGATGTGGACCAGCTAAAGTTGGGAGAGGCCACTGCACCCCGCTCCCACTTTTCTCTTGACATCCCGTCACTGCCGCTACCACCATCACTGAATCCATTACAAGTGACCATCACTTTCTTAACATAAAAGTCTGACACTCAGTCCGACAAATATAACTGTACTTACAGGGACAAAGGGAGCAGAGGTTTGGGATGCGATTGACCCAGCAAATTTAGATGGATGGCTCTGCACTCATGGGTGCAATATGGGGGCTAGGAGTCTACTGCAGAGGGCAGAGAAAGGAGGCCAGCTCTCTGGGTGTGGGGCTGGGCGCGGGTCCAGGAAGGGACAGCTCAATCAGAAGCACGCCTGAGCCCCTCCTCCACCCACAAGATGCCCATCTCCATGAATGGGACCACGACAGCCCTGTCAGGCCCATGTCCTGTGGTGCTCCCCACTTATTCCTCCTACCTTCGCTCTGAGCTGTCTGTCAGCACCAGCATCCTTTCTGAGCTAAGGCTTCTGCAGACTCCTTTTCCTCGCATGACTCCTGACACGGCCCTGAGGACTTCAGGCACCAGAAGGGGCCAAAGGCCAGAGCTGGGTCCCACCTTGATCATGGGCTGAACATGCTGAACCAAGGTGCATCCCACTGCCTCCACAGCAGGCCCCGCTTTGTCGGGACGGGGCACTGGGCCCCCTCCAGCCTGCCCCACCTAGTTCCTCCCTCCCCAGTCCCCATTCCCAGCCCCACCCGCTCCCCACCCCCCCAGAGCGGCGGGCCGGCCTGAAGACAGATATTAATGTGCAAATTAGCACAACCCGACTGGGTCCAGATTGCCACTTGGAATTTGCATATTAATAAATGTTTTTGTGACAGCATTTAGCAGCTCAGGAAGGACAGTCTCCCCTCCCCCACCCCCATAAGCAAGCTAACCAGACTTGAGAAGCCAAACTTGTCCCCCCTCCCATCCCCTAACCTGCACAACTTTCTCTCATCAATCCATCTATCATCTCCCTATCTATCTATCCACCTACCTCTCTCTACCCCCCCACCCCGTGTTGCATTCCCCCTACCCTGCGCCCAGCATGGAGCCTTTCTGCACATCTCACAGTTAGCTAGGCAGGACCCTCTCAGAACAGAAGAAGGGCTGTGCAGAACTCTTCAGAAGCAGCCAGAGTGGCCAGATATCTGGAAAGTCTAGCAGAGATGGGGGAACCATCTGGGCGCCCAGACAGGACAGGCGTGGTGGGCAGAGGGAGAATTCACTCTCTCCTGAGGGTCCTGCCTTCCTGGTCAGCAAGGAGAGGGACTCAGGAGGGAGCATAGCCCCTGGACTGCGAGTCAGGATCCCTGGCTCCGTGCAGATCTCAGTCAAGACCTGGGGTCCCTCATATAAGACCTGGGGTCTCTTTGGGCCTCAGTTTCATCTTCTATAAAATAATACGTTTCTACCTGACTTCCCACATCACGGGACTATCATGGGAATCAGACGAGATAACGGATGTGGACGTGCTTTGAAAAGTAAGGAGGGGTTTACAGATGCCACATGGCATTTGGCATGGGAGGAAGAAATCCTGGGGCTGTGTATTACAGACTTCTGTATTATACATGAACCATCTGGAAATTAAGGATTATGTATAATAGAGTTCTCAGCTGGCTGAGGATTGCCGCCTTCAAGCATCCAAACTTTTAAACTTTCATTTTAACTATTAGGAGGGAACATCTTCCTAAAATGCATTCCAGTGCCGTTTTCTTATTCAGTATAAAAACATCACCTGACGTTTTCTCCTGACTCAAGTATGCCTTTTGCAGGGTGCTGTAGTCAAGACTGCCAGAGGCTGTGGCTCGTTCTCTGGGCAGTCAGTGGCCACCGTGTGTTCCGGGGGTTCTTGCTTCTCCTCGAGGTGGTGGCTCTTGGTCCTTCATTAAACCAGTTGCTCATCTGTTTTGGTGATGGAAACCAGAATCACTAGGCTTCACTGAGTTATCCAGAAGTATGAGTGCCAGGTTCCATTACTGGCACGGGCAATAGTAGGGGCTTGATCCTGGTGCTCACCTTTCTGGGGAAGGGAGCAGGGAGCAGCCTGTCAACACTGTTTGTAAACTAGTGGTTAACAGCCCTAGAGTGGGTTTTCCATGAGCAAAGCACACAAGAGTTTTAATACATGGACCGTAAATATTTTACATTTGTCGAATCAATGAAGGGATTAATAAACCTTAGGGCCTCTTATGACCTACTTCCTGGTTCTCTTGTGCTCTCAAGAGTGGAAAGCATGCTTGCTAGTTGCACTGCAGATGGAAAAGGCATTATACATGCATGAGCGTGCACACATGGTATGTGTGTGTAAATTCACTGGCTTTTGCACCATTGGAAGAAATAAACAGGACCTCTGGAAACACTGAAACTTCTTCTCCCAAGCCCCAGGTCCAAGGCAGAAGGGAGGAGCCCCAGTCTGTTGTTGCCAGACCTGAGATGGAGACTGCTTGGGTTATGGACCAGCTGTGGGTGTGGGGAGACCCCGAACCTCCCTGGATCCATGTTTCCCATTTTCAACAAATGACTTCTACCAACTCTTTGTGATCCCATGGACTGTAGCCCTCCAGGCTCCTCTGTCCATGGAATTTTCCAGGCAAGAGTACTGGAGTGGGTTGCCATTTCCTTCTCCAGGGTACTGGATTGAACCTGGGTCTCCTTCAGTGCAGGCAGATTCTTTACCAACTGAGCTACTAGGGACGTACTCGACTTCTACCAGGAGAGATGAAACAGAAAGGTGGGTAAATGTTCACCCCAGCTTGACTGTTGATGTCAGCTCTGTGGGCCTGGACAAGCTGTCTCTTCTCTCTGTGTCTCAGTTTTCCCATCTTTGAAGTGGAACAGCAACAGTCCTCATCTCATCACTATCAGGCTGTCCTCTGATAACTGATGCTGAGCATTCAGAAGTCAGTGTCGGCACATCATGAGCTCTCAGTAAATATTTCTGCTTTTTTTTTCCACTTGAACGTCCATAGCAGGTCATTTTAAAAGACCTCAAGATTTACTGTAAAGAGTGGTCTTTCAGTGCTGGGTATGACTCTGGGCCACCTCTCAAGCCCAAGGCTCCTGCTCCCAGGTCGTGGAGCAGGTGGAGGCCTCCTTCACACGCCCCTAGGTTGTCTCTGCCCTCCCCCTTCTTGCCTCCCCGGGGCCCATCAATAAGTATCCAATCAGTGTTGATGAGTGGTAAAGAGCTCGAGCTGAGACTGGGGCAGGACAGGATCTTGCTGTGAATTCTTTAGGTGTAAGAAGTGGGTCAAGCAGGAGGGAAGCTTTGGGGACCAACAGGAATCTGAGTCTTAATCCGATGGCAGCTGGGGGTCAGCAATCAGTCACAAGATATCTTGTGAGCTCATTTAAAACCAACTCAAGCATCTGAGTCCTGGCCTGGGCAGTGGGAAGAGATGCAGAGGAATAAAGGGCATCACCCTGGAATCAGAGACAAGGCTTTCCTTTCCCTTCTGTTAAGGGGATGCTAGTATAATGGAGGGGTCCATCCTTACTTGAGGGCACTGGCAAGGCTCCCCCACCTAAGGGAACCCACCAGCCTTCTGGATCTCCCATGTGGTGTGATACAGCCTTCAGCATTAGCTTGGAGCCTGGAGCCTGGGGTCCTGAGCTGAGGCTAGACAGAGGGTGAGTTGTCCTTTAAAGCTTCTCTTCTCCAGAAGCCTTCCCTGACTTTCTGACATAATCGCCTAGTAGCTTATCTACATTGTTTACTCTAACGTGGTCTCCTGAAGACTGGGACTAGACCTACCCCAGTACCAGTGCAGGGCCTAGCATTATGCATGGCCTCAATACTGCTTGTTGGATGAGTAGATAGATGGATGTGGATGGATGAATGATGGATGAAGCATGCTTGGGTGCATAGACACATGGATGGGTGGATGGACAGATGGATGATGGCTGCCTGGCTGGATGGATGGGTGGATGGATGGATGGATGGGTGAGTGAATGAGTGGATGGATGGATGCACGGATGGATGGGTGGGTAGGTGTGTGGATGGATGGTTAGATGAATGGATGGATGGGTAGGTGGATGGATGGCTGGATGGGTGGATGGCTGGATGGGTGAGTGAATGAGTGGATGGATGGATGCATGGATGGGTGGGTGGATGGATGGGTGGGTGGATGGATGGATGGGTGGATGGATGGATGGATGGATGGATGGATGGGTGGGTGGATGGGCACGTGGGTGGATGGATGGATGGGTGGGTGGTTGGATGGATGGGTAGATGGATGGATGGGTTGGATGGATGGGTGGACGGATGGATGGGTGGATGGGTGGGTGGATGGATGGATGGATGGATGGATGGTTGGTTGGATGGATGGGTGGATGGATGGGTAGGTGGATGGATGGATGGATGGGTAGATGGATGGGTGGATAGATGGATGGATGGGTGGATGGATGGATAGATGGGTGGACAGATGGGTAGGTGGATAGATGGATGGGTGCATGGATGGATGGGTGG
>SJYQ01001169.1:788627-830750 GCA_006410935.1 Redunca redunca
GGATGGGTAGATGGATGGTGGTGGGTGGATGGATGGATGGATGGGTGAGTGGGTGGGTATGTGGATGGATGGATAGATGGATAGGTGGATGGGTGGATGAGTGGGTGGACAGATAGATGGATGGGTGGGTGGATGGGTAGGTGGATGGATGGGTGGGTGGGTGCACGGATAGGTGGGTGGATGGATGGATGGGTGGGTGGGTGCATGGATGGATGGGTGGGTGGGTGGATGGATGGATGGGTCGATGGATGGATGGATAGGTGGGTGGATAGGTGCATGGATGGATGGGTGGCAGATGGAGGAATGAAGGAAAGAGTCCTTGCAAAAGAGTGTCATAAATATCCAGGTAGAGAGAAGGATGTGGGTATGGAGTTGGGAGAGGACACGGGTGTCAACTTGGTGGGAATAGTGGGGAGAGGGAGGCTGCACATAGACCTGTAACCCAAGGCCCGAGAGCAGAGACCTCAGCACCACATGGCACTGGGGAAAATGGAAATTTCCCCAGAGAGTCAGTAGCAAGCTAAGTGGGGAGAAGGCAATGGTGGTTGACAGGCTGGAAGAACGAGGGCAGATGGTCTAAGGAGGAGGTGAGGTCAGGAGAGTTTCTCTGTGCATCTCTGAAATCACACCAGTTTGGGGAGGGTCCACCTGTTACCAATGGCTCACCCTCAGATTCAGATCCTAGAATTTGTCCAGGATGTGGAGATAGTGAAGGACTTTTCTGGCTTCATTGGGGCCCCAGATCTTGCCAGCTCATTCAGGAGCAACGGGCTGTATTTTTTTTTTTTCTCACGGCCTCTTATTTGTGATGCCAGAGCTGGCCATTATGGAGGTGATTAAATTTAAACACACTGCAGTAAACTCCAGCCTACGAAAGGCAAAAGGCAGCCAGCATCATTAACACGTAATTGAAAGCTAAGCTTAATGAGGTACAAGAGGAAAAAACAACCCCCAGTCCTTTTTCGGATGACCACCGCACCTCCACTTCCGCTGCCCTGCCTCAGCAGTGCCGGCTACGGAAGTCAGGACAGCAGGTGCTGAAGAGAGGGGTGGCATGGTCAGACACAAAAACAGGAAGAGAGAGCAAGGGGGCTGAGAAAGGAGAGTGGGCTGTTAGTTAGGGGGGACTCTCTGGAGGAGACACCTTGAAGGGTACAAAGGACGAGTTTATGCCATGAAATCAGGAGGTGTTGGCTGCCCGGGGCCGTCCGGCCTTCCAAGACCCCCATGTTGCCCCCTGTGTTGACATGGGGCCTGTGGATCCCCTTATTCCTCTCCTGGATGCCACCTCACTGTATCCTGGAAGATCTGCTCACCCAGCATCTGTGGGTTTTCAAAAGACTCTAAAATCTAAAAGCAGGGCTTACCCCCAAGTGCTATTTCCCTTTAATTTGGGGTTTATAATCTATGTGTGTTTATTTCATGGCAATGAATGCTTCCGAGGGACTTGCTCATTGCAAGCGTCGTCTGATTTATTTCCTCTCAATGTTCCAAGAAGGATGTGGTTGTTAATAACAATAATGCCGCCCATCTTACAGCACTCTCTGCTTTTCGGGGCATTTTAAAATCCATTATCCTATTTAATAGAATTGTAGACTCTCAGGGAAATTGTAAAGTCGGAGGCGTTTGTCCTTGGCCACCCCAATGGCCAGCCAGCGCCCACCTCCCTCCCTGGGCTGCCCACTTGCCCTGTCTGTCTGCCCCACTGCGACAGAACATTGATGAGGTGAGGCCAGACCCCGCATCTTGGGACCCAAGCCAGGGCTGGCCAAGAATGCCTCCTTCTCCCTGTCTGTCCTCCCTCCGTCCCCCACCCTGCCCTCGTGAATGAGGGCTCCTTCCTCAGACAGGGGAGGATGGGGGAGGGTGGTCCATCTCTAACCCCAGAAGCATTTGGCTTGAATAACTCAAACCATTAGCACACCTGCCTTTCCCTGACAGCCCGGTCCCAGGACTCGGGTTATCAGCCCATTCGTGTACACTGGTTTCATTTTCTCCATTTCCGCTCTCATGGCTGTTTCCTTGGTGCCTCCCTCTCATTTTGAAGACCTTCAGAAATGAGTCTTCAGCCAGCACCCAGCCCCACCCCATCCTGCACCCTGCACGTGAGAGGCACCCTAGGAGCCGAAAAACACCGGAGGCCAGGGTCCCCGAGGCCTCCCTGGAATTGTCCCGCACCCATCGCTGGACCCTCAGAAGCCTTGAAGGCCAGAAAAGGATGGTGCTTTGGCCAGAAGGGTGGGAGCAGGCAGGGGCACTGCCGTGCAGTGCAGGGGTGCAGGAGACAGCCAGAGGAACAGGGTGGCGTGTCTGCAGAGGTACGCAGGCTGGGCTACAGCAGGGATGCAGCCGACGCCCAGGCCAGGAAGGGACCTGGGGCTGAGCACAGAGGAACGAGGGCTCAGCTGATCGCACCGGGTCAGGGAGCTGTGGAAGCTCCTGAGAAGTAGATGGCCAAAAGAGGTGACGTGGTCTGAGCAATGGGAGGTATCCAGGTCAGGAAAGGGCTGGATGGGGTCGGGGGGTGGGGGCCTGCTGTCCTGGTAGGAAGAGGTGAGGGCCGATGGGGAGGCGGGCGGTGGATGCAGCCGTGGGTGTGCTGCTGAGCCCGCTGGACGCTTCAGGTGCCCTCCCGGTTAAGAACCCCCTCTCTGCCCCTGACTAACCTGCCCCCGAGTCTGGGCTCAGTAAAGGAAATTGATTACTTTCCATTGCAATTAACATCTGGTCCCAGGTCACATCGTTAGGATAATTTGTTACAGGAAAAGCAAAGGAACTAGCTAACAGGCAATAAAGTTCTTGTGGACCCAATTAAAGAGGCTTTCTCCAGCCTGTGGGCAGGGGCTTGCATGGGACAGGGGCTGGGAGAGCCGGGGGCCGGGGGAGGTGGTCATCAGAAGCAGATGTTTGAGGGTGAAAGAGCAAGGGAGCTTGGCTCCAGCCCCAGCTCCTCGCCCACACCCAGGCCTCCAGCTCCAGCCAGCAGTCAGTACCTGCTGGTAGGAGCTGGGTCCAACCTCACGCACCCCTGGGTTTGCTTCCTGGCTCCCCGACCCAGGGAAGCCACATGCCTCTGTGGTCCTCAGCCTCCTCTATCTCACGGGATGTGGAGGACTCAATGAGCACTTTGTTCAGACAGGCCAGGCGGTCAAGGACGGCTGGTTCTGGTCGGGTGATTTGGGCATCCACCCCATGATGCCAGCACAGTTCAGTCTGGCAGGGGGGTGCTCCACCTCCACAGACTGGAAGTCCCTCCCTCCTCACTGAGGAGACCAGCCCTGAGGGGACCCCGCTGCCTGCCCTGGGACTGGACCCCATGGCTTCATCACCCTAATTCTCCCTTCATTCTTCAACCCCATCCCTGCCGAGCACTTTCGTAAAGACTCCCAAAGTTACGTTTGCAATTCATTTGTTTGCCAGGCAGGCAGATTTATGGCAGGTATCTGTATAAATATTTATACTCTGCGGCAAGGAGGTTTTGGAGGTCACACAAACATGGGTCTTCGTGACCCCCCACCCCGCTCTGGCCGGCTGCAGCTAATGGATGAGTGGCCGCCACCCCGTACACTTGCTCGACCTGAAAACACACCCAGGGCCGGCCAGGCCACACCACGGTCACACCTGCTTGCACAGCTTTGTCCAGCGGGCCAGCCCTGTGCCACCAGCTTAAAACCAGCCACCAACTCACTCTGTCTCTGTTCCACAGAGGACCCGCAGCTCAGGGAGACAGGGCTGGGCCCAGAGCTGCAGGCCCAGTGAGACGAGGCCCAAGGCCTGGGGTCAGTGCTGGGCAAAGTTAGCGCTAGTCTGTGCCTCCCTCGTGTTGGGGGTTGCACTCTGCTGGGGGGCAGGAAGGGACACACTGGCCTTCCTGAGGTTTGTCCACCAGCATTAATTCAAATCAACCCCTGCCCAAGACTTGGGGAGCACCCCTGTGCACCCAAGGGCAAGACCAGGGAGACCCCAGTTCTGCACACTAGCCTGTCGTGGGCAGCACTCCGATCTAGGGGCAGACAGGGAGCCTGGTGACGGTCAGAGAGCATGGAGATCAGAGACCAGGACTCCTGTGGGGTGGGCGGTGGTGGGGGGTGGGGGGTGAGTTGTGCTCAGCCTTGTCTGGCTCTTTGCAACCCCATGGACTGCACCCACCAGGCCCCTCTGTCCACAGGATTCTCCAGGCAAGAATACTGTTCCCATTTCCTCATCCAGGGGATCTTCCCGACCCAGGGATCAAACCGCGTCCCTTGAGTCTCCTGCTTTGCCAGGCAGATTCTTTACCTGGGAAGCGCTTAAGATGAGTTAAGATGGTCAATTTTATGTTTATGTGTTTCACCACATTTTCTTAATTTTAAAAATAGAAAGCCTGCCATTGGGGAACTTAAAACGATGATTTTTAAGAAGAGAAAGAAAGAAATGTAGTCTAGTTGAGCCTGCGAGAGGCTGGGCTAAGGGCGGGGGGCAGGGTGTGCGTTGCGGGCTGCCTGGACGGCTGGGCCAATCTGTGGTTGGGAGCGATGGCTTGGCAGTGGGAACGGCTGTCTCTCTAGCATGTAAATTGCTGTAGATTTGGGTAAAACGCACACTCCCCATCCATCGCTCGCCTCCCACGTTCTCTTCTGGAATTTTTCATTTGGCGAGAGCTGCTGTACAGTGGCTCAGCACTCCCCAGTATTATTGTTCGATTAAAGCAGGCCTTTAACCCGGCAGCTGTAGATCATCGGCCGTCAGGGAGCCCACGGGCAGCTCGCCTGAGGCTGTGTTGTGGGGAGGGGCCCGCCCACCTGGGCCTCTCGTGTCCACCAGCAGCCTGGCAGGGCCACTCACGCCTGGGCACCCCCACCCCCGGCTCCCAGCTGGCTCGATGCCCCAGCTGGACAGCCTGCCCAGCTCCTCTCGGGCTTGCCAGCGCCTACCCATCCTGATGTTTTGGCCTCCTCCCCTGACACCCCCGTCCCTTGGAGGTAGGGAGGTGCTGGGACGCAGTGGGCTCTGGCGCTGGGTGTCCTTGGGTAGGCCAGTGAACCTGCCTGCACCTCAGTTTCCTCATCTGTAAAGTGCTGATGCTAAGTGCTGCTCTCCTGGTGAAAATCAAAGGAGTAAACAGTCAGATCTGCTGATCGTTGGTAACGAAGCATCACTGTTACTATGACAACACTCCTTGTTCCCACCAACATCCTCCAGGAGCAAGAGGCTCTGCATCGTGGGTGTTTGTTTCTGTCACGTGGCTCTTCAGTGTCTGGGTTCGGCCCGGAGCCGTTGCCCTCTCCGGTCAGCGGGTGGTCGGGGCGTGCGAGGCACACCACTTACCAGATGGGGCTCAATCCAGCTTTGGTCTCGCAGGATCACCTAGTCATCCTCGCCTGTAAACTGGATCCTCTTTTCCCCGTCTTCCCAGCTTGTTGTGAGATGGAGGGAGACCCGCGGCACATCTCAAAGTATCCAGTAAAGGGAGTGTAAAGGATGTCTTATTGATGGCGTCTCCTCAGCTGAAACCTTCTGATACTTGGGGATCTTGCTCAGCCCTGGCACATCTCCCCCTCCAGCTGTCAACAGGCCACACCCGTCACTTGCTCCAGCAGGACCCTGCCCCCAAGAGAACGCTTCTCTTTCTGAGACTACTTTTCACCCTGGTGGCTCAGACGGTAAAGAATCCGCCTGCAGTGTAGGAGACCCGGGTTCGATCCCTGGGTTGAGAAGGTCCCCTGGAAAAGGGAATGGCAACCCACTCCAGTATTCTTGCCTGGAGAATCCCCATGGACAGAGGAGCCTGGCGGGCTAGAGTCCATGGGGTCGCAGAGAGTCAGACATGACTGAGCGACTATCACTTTCACTTCATTTACCCAACTCCAACTGCACACTGGAAAAAAGCACATGCTTCCGAGGGTTTGAACAGTGCCCTAGGCCCCAGTCATGTGACCTCTCTGACCCCGAGTCCTGCTCTCTCTGGGCTCCTGAATCAGGTGGATGTCTGTCACCCTGGGTGCCACCCCCAGGGCCCGGCACTTCCTGAGAACTGCCCTGGGGATAACGGAGGGCCTTGGTTGCCTCCTCCCAGCTTCCAAGATCCCAGGTCCTGGTAGCAGGACCAGGTCTCTCCCGCTCCAACACCACCCCCTCCCTCCCATCCACTCAATCGAGTGCCAAAGCAAGAAAACGCGTGCTAGGATCCTGGCACCGCTCAGGGAGTTTTCTACACTTAGATCATGTGAGGTCTCTCGCTGATCAGCATGAGGGCCACATGGGAGGAGGGAGTCTTACCATCAGAGAGGCATGGCCACAGACTTTTGAGCAAAGGGGACATTGGATGAGCTGTCCACAGAAAGCCCACCCCAGGAGGGGCCCTGCCCATCCTCAGAGGCCAGGGTCGAGGGCTTCTGGTCAGGCCCCAAAGGACCCGCTGAGCACCCCAGGGCCTTGGTACCACCCAGGCCTGGTACCGTGGATTTGGGGGCTTAATACTGCCTATTCCTAGCAAGGGTGGTGTTTGTCGACTGAATTCTTGGTTAATGGTCTCTGGGGAATAATGGCAGGTGGGAAAGATGCTGTGAGATCATGCAAGGCACGTGTAAGTCTGATTTCCACCAAAGAGAAGGGTGGTTCCTCAAACAACACACCAGTGCGTATGTAACGTGCCAGCCCCCAACAAGATTCTAGAAGAAATGGCATGTGAATGCTTAGAGAAAGAAGTAGTAAGCCTCAGGGCCTCCCAAGCACAACCCAAGAAGCTGGGCCAGACAATTTGTCTCCCTTGTAGACAGTTCAATTTGAGTTGGGGGACCCTCTGCCAGTTTTCTCCTGAGGCTCTTGTGGGCAACTGACAAAGTATAGTCTGGAATCGTTGAAGACCTGTCCCTAGGGCATAGTGGCAATTAGGAGGGCCACAACCCAGGGAGATGCCTCCAAGATAAAGCGGCTGCCTCTGGCCCCCATCCTGGCCTGAACCATGTTGTAATCAGTGACTTGGCTGCCAAGATGTTGGTCAGCCGAGAGGAAAGATGACAGAATAAGAATGCAAAAATACCTCAGCAGATAAAAGTGATGGGCAGATTCCAGCAAAATCAACAGGGAGAAATTCAGGACCTTTCACTCGGGGCTGACGTTCTAACTGCAGATGCACGGAAAGAAGGTGCCGCTCCTTCCAGGGTGTCCCAGGTGGGGACACTAGTGGGGAAATATCAGTGCAGGAGACCCAGGTTAGACCCCTGGGTCAGGAAGAGCCCCTGGAGGAGGGCATAGCAGCCCACTCCAGTATTCTTGCCTGGAGAATTCCACGGACAGAGGAGCCTGACGGGCTACAGGCCATGGGGTCTCAAAGATTTGGACATGACTGAAGTGACTTAGCACACATGCATGCATGCATGCAGCTTCCAGAAGCTTTGTTAGCTCAGTGGGATTCTCCCACTCAGTCTAACTCTGCTGCCCTGGAATCCAGGAGCACCTGAGGCTGTGTTAAGACAAGCCAAGTATCTGGAAGGAAGAAGTGTTGGTTCCACTCTACTCTGTGCTGTTGACCCAGGTCTTGGCCCACCTCCCTCTCTTCTTAGCGCTGATCAAACAAGCATAGTGCGCCCCCCCCCACTGCCGCCCACCGCTGCCCCTGAGGTTTGCTCAGGCTCCTGTGTGCAGACCTGGGCACTGCAGGGACCACGTGTCTGCCCACAGGGGCATCCCAGGGCTCACCCAGGTCCTCCCAGCCCCACACCTGCTCACGCACAGATGGCGCTGGCCCACCTGCACCACACAAGGCACCAACAACACAGGTGTGTGCATGTATTGCCATGCAAGGGCCCTGCAGACGGGCAGCCCTGAGCTCATGCACTGGGGTGGGGCGGGAGGCAGGGGGTGGGCATAGCAGCTTGCTCCCTCTGTGGCCAAGGTGGCCCCAAACCCTGAGGTCAGCCTGGAAAAATGACTTTGCTGGCTGAAAGTGACGGAGGCTGGCCGGCGACCCAGAGAGAGAGGAAGTTTTATGGCAGAAAATTGGATTTGAAATCAAACCAGGTCCCTGGGCAGAGGGCCAGTCTGAGGCCACAGCCGTCAGGACAGGCAGTGGCTGGAGAGGCCAGCAGGGGGCAAGGGTGGAGGGGAGAGAGTGCCCTCCCCACCCACCTCCAGCCCCCCTCCCCGGGGAGCCAGACCCTGCTGTCTCCCTCCTGGGGGGAAGGATCAAGACCCCAAGGCCGAACAGGTAGAAAGGGCTGAAACAGACATTTGTGTAAGGCGAGGGGTCAAGAGGAGGGAACCTGGCAGGGAGGGGAGAAGGGGGCACACGTGGGCTCCTCCAGCATGGCAAGCAGGGCAGGGGTTATGGGCGGGGAGTGAGGGGGAGGTTGTGTTCTCACCTAACAGGTCGATGAGTAAATGAATGAAATCTGTATCCTGGGACATATCTCGTGTCACCGCATCCAGGTCACAGACGGAGTCTCTGAGACCCACATGACCCACAGACTGTGTTAAGCCGGGTGGAGGGGAGGCGGGGAGGGGGCTGGAACCTGGCTCTGAGAATCCCAGGGCTGGCATCCCTCCCACATCACCCCACCCGCCCGTGTCTCCGGGTTCCAAGGACCCGCCCCAGTGGCCCACCTCTTCACCAAGCCCACCCTCCCCTGACCCTGCAGGAAAGCTGTCGCACGTGTGTGTGTGTGTGTGTGTGTGTGTGTGTGTGTCGGGGGTGGGGTGTTAACGAAGACAATTAGCTGGAACTGCAAATGCACTAGGGGGAGGGAGGGAGCCACAGTTGGCGGAGGGAGAGATGGATGAACTTTCCTACTTCACCGGCGCCACGGAGCTGACAGTAAATATCAGAGGTAATGATATTGACTTTAAGGTATTATGGCTCCAAATGTCACTTGTACTCTCGTTCTCTTTCTCTCTCTTAAGGAAAAAAAAAAAAGGTCTCCCTGACTTGATTTACATTTTTCCTTCCTCCACTTCCCTGTTTCTAGAGAAGGGAGGATGGAGGCATTCGAGGATTTTGCACCTGGTGGATGGTGGGCACCCAACACCAGGGCCCTTAGGAGAAAGTCAGATGTGGCTCCCTGTTCGTTTTGTCCCAAGTGTCTCCTGCAGGACAAGAGAGACACCTTCAGAGCATCTTTACCCTCTCCCTCCCAGCCTGGCCCAGGCTGGGAACCCTGTGCCACCCCCCAAAGCTGGGAGAAGGAAGCTCAAGAAGCCGAGAGAGGCCCAGCCCCCAACTCTTTACAGTGTCAGGGCACTGGGCACCCCCTTCTCCTCCCCATGGTTGTTTCCAGTCAGGCCCCATCATTCCCACCCCCTTGACTCGGATGCTTCCTTCCAGTCCACTTGCCCCAGCCTCTCCAGCTCTCAGGTCACACCTCCTCCCGGAAGCCCACCATCACTATTCCCCAAGCCCCCTCTCCCTCACTTCCTCCAGCAAACAGCCTGGGACGCCCTCTCCGCCAGCGACACTGGCCCACAGCCTCCCAGGTTTCCTCCCCCAGATCTCACCTCCAAGTCAGTTCAGGGCTTCTGAGAGTCCAGAATCCCAGCTCCCTACTTCCAGACCCTACAGAGCTTAGCACTTTCACTGAGGTTTTCGGTAAACCTCTCTTAAATGGGAGACCAGTAAGGAGCCATTCCAGATGCCCCAGGGGAATGGGCAGATGGGTGCAAGCAGAAGAAAAAAGAAGGGAAGCATGGGGGTGGGGTACCACATCCATCCCAGACAGAGAAGCTCTGGGTGCAGCGGGAACAATTGAAGCTTGTGAGGCGGGCAGAACCCCAAGGATGCTGTTCCCTTCTCCAAGTTCAGCCTCCTGGTCTTCCATTGGGAATATCCTTTCCCCCTCTACTGGCTCCATCTCCACGGGAGCCAAGCTTCAGGTCCCACGGAGCCAGGAGAGAACCAAGCAAGGGCTCTAGGCAGGAGCTTGGGGAAGATGGGATGGGGCAGACAGCAGCCCCCTCCGCCTCCATCTGCACATGAGCTCACAGCGCTGAGACTCAGTTTGACTGTTTGCAAGAAAGCAATAGGGATCTGTCCTGGGACACTTGGGTGGGGTTTTGAACTAGCAGGTAAAAGTTAAGAGCACAGGGCCCGGGACACAGCAGAGGTGACATCTGGGCATGACTTGGGCGTCATTGCAGATGTACTTCATAACCAGGATAATAAAAAGACCTGTCCAGGTGGTACTTTGTCCTGCATGCGTGCTAAGTCGCTTCAGTCGTGTCCAACTCTTTGAGACGGTATGGACTGTAGCCCACCAGGTTCCTCTGTCCATAAGATTCTCCAGGCAAGAATACTAGAGTGGGTCGCCATGCCCTCCTCCTGGAGATCTTCCCGACCCAGGAATCAAGACTGAGTCTCCTACGTCTCCTGCATCGGCAGGAGTGGTTCTTCACAGCTAGAGCCACCTGGGAAGCCCTACAGCGCGCTGCCCTAGACCCAGTTTTCTGGGCCCAGCCTACCGCTGTCCCAGTTCAAGCCTTATTCAGATGGGCACCTCAAGGTCTGGTTTGGGGAGAACAGAGACCATCCCCCTTGGCAGGGTCTTCACAGGACTTAGAACTAGAAAACACAATGATAGTTTTTGCCCCACCTGAGACCTTTCCTTCACAAACACTTCCAGTGATCAGAAGCACATGGCCTTTTCAAGACGTTCTGTTCCACGGTCAGACAGTTTTGAGGGTTAGAAAGTTCTTCCTTAGGCTGAGCGAAAGCCTGCCACCCTCTGAATTCCGGGCTGCACCCCGTCGTCGTGCTCGCACAGATCACGGTCGGGAGAGCCCTCATTCCTGATTCCTAGACCCTGGGGGGATCTTACTGCTGTCCCCATGAAGGGCCATTTCTCAAGAGGGAATCCGGTATCCCGCTATTGACTTAGTTTTCAAGGTGTCCTGTCCGCCTTCAGGGAAAGTGAAGGGATCGCCTCTGCTCTGTTTCAAGACCGCTCCCCAGTCCTTGGCTTCCAACCTCAGTCAGAGGGTGGAGGACATGCCACTCGTGATGAGGGTTGACCGTCCTGCATATCCACGGATGGGGGACCACATGGAGGAGCCCAGAGAACGGGGAGGTGCTGAGCGCAAGGCTGCTGCACTAAGCAGGTCAGCCAAGTGCCCAGCAGTGGGAGGGGTCTGCTCACCATGCAGGGGATGTTTCCAGAGACAGCGTTAGGGCCCCAAACCCCACCATCTAGAAGCCTCTGTGAGAGACCTAACTTTGAATCAACCAAGATAGCCCTGATCACTCCCTGTAAGGTGGTTGGCAGCTGCCAAGTTTCCACTTCGACCAGCTTCCTCTCTCGTCACACCTGCAGCCCCTATAAGTCTTAATTCCAGGCTCTTATACGCTGAGAGCTCTTATACGTTACGATTCTGCCTGAAGTAAGAGTTATAAAGCTCTAAGAGAAGACCTGAGAAAATCTATGATATGAAAAATGCTTTGTACTTAAAAAAAAAACTGTAACTTATTTTCTTTATGTTGATTTTGGATACCTGGAAAAATGTTTCCTCCTTCCCTATTTCTTGTCTGTGTCCTGGTAGGTGATAAATTTCTGTACATGGAAATATTGCCTGAGTGAGAAGTTCCTTCCTTTGTTGCATGGCTCCTAATGACTTTTTCGAGGCACAAAAGCAACACTCAGCATCTCCCATCCTCACCCAGCTGGGCATCTTCTTCCCACGAGCTCACACCTGCCCCACCACGACCCTCTGCAGGCTGGTCCAGGGTCCCGAGAGCCCAGCAGTGTTTGTGCCCATGGGCATCTCTGCTCTTGTGGCCTCCAGCCAGCCACTGGAGAGGTGGGATTCCACCCTTTATAGACTTGCAGGGAAAGGATACAGTTTCAGAGGGAACTGGAGGAGAAAATGGAGGGAGGAACCAACGGAGTCTAGAGAGGAACCTACTGGACACCAGGCTCACCATCTCCTCAGGGGCCCTGAGCACCAGGCTCTAGGTTCACCATCTCCATCATCCAGACAGGGGTCTGCCCAAACTAGCTGCTGAGCCCTGAGCCAGTGGGTGCCGATGCCCAGAGGTTTGGCAGAATGAGAGAGGAGGGCCAGAGAGGCAGGGAAGCGGAGAGCCTGTTGGACTCTGGCGGTGGACGAGAGGTGGAGGGGAAGGTCGTGGGAGACACAGGACAGAGGGGGTCAGTCAGAGAACTGGGGGAGGGACCATGAGGAAAGCAGGGTCCAAGGGGCCCTATGGGTCCCCCAGAGAAAACAAGGGTAAGTTTGCTCCAGGCCGGGAAGCCCCGAGGTCCTCCCTGTGTCCTGGAAGCAGGGTGCCCAGCAAGGTGGTCTGCACCTGCCCCCAGACCCCACCTATCCAAGCCCTGCCCCTTCCTAAGAGCCCAGAGTCTGGCCAGCCCCAGTCCTGGGGTGAAAGACCCCAGGAATTGCCAAGCCCAGCTCAGGCAGGGCCGCCTCTCAGGCTCAGCCTTGACCTTCCGCAGCTGGCAGTGTGGCAGCACCCTGACTTGATTAACATTTAAATGCCATTTGGTGTGAGAGGAGGAGGAGGAGGAGGGCTGCAGGGCTGGAACAAACAAACCTCAGAGCTGGAACCGAGAAGGGCAGCATCTGGCCCAAGGAACCTGCTCAGCAGATTCGCAAGTGAAGACCTTTCCTGGTCCTGGGGATCCCGGGGGCGAGGAGGGCCAAGCCTCTGTCTCTCCTCGGAGCTCTTCACACCTTTCACCAGGACTGAGGGGCACTGCCCTTGAGGCCCACCTGACAGTCTTCGCTGTCCTTTGCTGGACCACGAGTCCAGGTGGGGTCTGACCACGGGGCTTCTCTGACCCTCTGGCTTCTGTTCCCGTGGCATCACGGCCTGGCCCGGCCTTCGTGCCCCTGGGCATCAGGGTGCCCACAGCCCACTCTCTGAAGCTCCACTTGGGTCCTCCCTGGCCTCTCCCTTCCCAGCTGGTATCTCAGAGGCCAAGGGAAGGAGTCCTCCGGACTCCTCTCCAGCCCTCCTGCAGGGCCTGCCATTAGAGCAGCTCTAATGGGCCAGGTTGCTCCCCGGCTGGGCATCTCCAGGGGTAGCCTGAACGTGCAGACGTGAGCTGAGGCTTTAAAAGCCACTTAAAATGTCCTTGATGAGCAGGAGTGACCCCTCAGGAAGGAAAAAGGCCAGAACAGAGCGCAGAGCTGCGGGGAGCCGCGGGGCCGCCCGCCCTCCCACTCGCTGCACCAGGGGCTACCTGCCTGGGTGAGGCCCAGCCTCTGCTTTGGCTCCAGCTCCGGGTCACACCTCTGAGCCAGCGGAAGCCCAGCAGGCTAATTCTGCAAACCCGCAGGGCAGGGCTTGATTTGCATATCCAGGAGGTGGTCCTCAGAAGTCATTAACACAGCAGTCTAAGTAAGGTCACTAATGGTCAGCCTGTGTTTGCCAGACCACAGAGCTCCGCCTGTACCCCACCTGACCCCTGGTTGAGCCTCAGCCACTTGGACAGCTGCAATAATGAGGTGAGTGGGTCAAGTTCCCAAATCCCCATTTAGCAATTTCAGGTCTGGCTCATCCCTTAACCCAAGAGTCCCTGGTGAGTTCTTGGTGGAACTCTGTCCTTCGCATAGATGAGTTTGCTCAGCCTGAACCAGGACAGGAATGCCACATTTTCAAAGATCAACACCCCTGTGCAATAGACACAGTCCTGTATGAATGTCGCCTTCTCAAGCCGCGTGTTTTAAGGCCTAATCTGGGCCCTGGTGGCTTAGTGGTAAAGAATCTGCCTGTCAGTGCAGAAGACACAAGAGACAAGAGTTTGATCCCTGGATCCTCTCTCTCATCCCTGGAGAAGGAAGTGGCAACCCACTCCAGTACTCTTGCCTGGAGAATTCCATGGACAGAGGAGCCTGGGGGGCTCCTCTGGGGAACTCCTCAGGTCCATGGGGTTGTGTAAGAGTCAGACACGACTTAGTGACTGAACAACAACAAATCTGTGCCTTGCATTGCTGGGGCCACTGTGAGGGCTGCTAGTAATAGCTGGAATTGAGTGAGCCCCTGAAAAGATGGGCCAGCCTGCGCTAGCCCACGTGTCCTCATGGACCCTCAGCCCACGGCAAGGAAGGCAGCAACATTCTCACCTGCGATGACCCATGGAGACCCACGGACTGGAGCTGAGTCAGCTCCAGGCTGTCTGGCTGCAAAGTCCAGGCAGTTCCCATGGGCTCCCCCTGGTACTCCCCCAGAACTTAGCCGCAGAACCTGATGCCTGGCCAGAACCCAGACATTGAGCCATCAGGGGCCTTCCCCTCCTCCAGAAGGACATCCTGATCACTAAAAGCATGCGCTGGAGCGGGGCCACCACCTCCAGACAGCCTCCACTCTGACCAGCTGCTTAGCTTTAGGTATGTGATGTCTGCTGTCTGAACTCCAGCTTCCTCATCTGTCCAATGGGCATGGTATCAGTAGCCCCAGTCTTGAGTGGGGCTTGGTTCACAGTGTTATTAACAAGAGACCACACGGGGATTTCTCCACTAGAAGAGCTCCACAAAAGGACAGCTGGGACTCTGCTCAGTGAGGGCTGGTTACTGTGCAGGTGGTGGCAATGGTGTTGGGGGTGAGGTCCCTGGCTCAGCAGTGAAGACACGGTGCTAACCTGCGGCCCTCAGCTCTCTGCTGCCCCTGAGGCTCTTGAAACCATGCACCTCTCACTGGGATTTGAACCCACGGTATTTTCATTGGAATCACTCACCTGGGGTCTGGGCTTACTGAGGCTCAGGTTCTTTGTGTCTCAGCGCAGAAGGAATTCGGTGAGAGGCAAAAAGATGGGCAAGAAGTAGATTTATTAACATAGGACACTTGTGAGAGTTGCAAGCAGACAGACGAGGGGGCTCTGCCCAGAGGATCAAGTGAGCTACATTTTTATAATCAAAGGAAAGTGAGGGAGTAGGGGAAAGACCACCTTATTCCTCATTCTTCCAGTAGACATGAGGCTTACATCACTAGCTCCTCCTTTGCATCTGGCAGGAGAATGTCTCACCCTATTAAATCAAACTAGGACTGTCATAGCACTTATTCAAATCAGCATAAGGGTGGTAACATTTTTTCTTTCACGTGACCTGGGGCATATCTCATGTTTTTACAGTTAAGCCAGCCTGCTTGGTCCGATAGCTTTCTTGAGCGATCATTAACTTACAGTGGTCTCCCAAAGTTCCCTAGGTTTCCCTCCCTATCTATAATCCCCTACTGGGACATCTACAACTATCTGTATTCTATCTACAACCATCCTATTCTATTTCTATCAGCTCCATCCCTGGGTCAGGCCCAGAGAGCGGTGGCTGGAGATTGGAAAGGGGCAGTGGGCAAACCTGAGCGAGTGTAGCAGAAACCTGCAAACTTGAAGGCAACTGATGGCTGCTCTGGGGTCTAGACAGCCCAGGGCTCTCAGCTCCAGGCTGGGAGAGACCACTGACCAGCTCTTTCCAGGGTACCTGGCCTTCAATCCTCCTCCTTGAGGCTCACCATCCCTTTACTCACTCAGCAGGTCTTTACCGAGCTCCTACTATGTGTCAGGCAAGAGTGAACAAGTCAGGCACACTGTGTACTCACCTGGCCCTGCAGTTCATCAGGCAACTGGGAGCTGACTGGGCACAGCCGGCAAGCATGTGCGTCAGCCCTGGGGGGAGCGCCTGCCTCCCTCCCGCCGCCCACCTGTGCAGTACCACTGCGCCTGTGTCCGGCCAATTCAAAGCCAGATGCAATGCGTACCCAGACAAAGGAGAGCACAGACAAGGATAACTTTGGGGAGGGGGGTCTGCCTGCCTGCCAGGCTCCTCTGCCCCACCTCTGCCCTCACCCATCCTGCTCCAGCCTTCACCGTCCTCACCTTTGCACTGGTTATTCCCTCACCTGGATGCCCTTCAGCGGACTGCAGGCCCCAAGTTCAGACCTCAGCTCCTCTGGAAGCCTCCCCCAACACCCTCAAGCCCTCCTCTAAGGCTCTCGCTGGGTCTTGCACAAACCTCCACGGTCCCCGTGGGTATTTCAGGCCAAAAAGACATCAGATCACAAAAGCACACGGTATGACCCAGGGGGACCAATGACTGAAGGACAGGGCAAGTTGGAGAACAGACGGGAGAGGGGCTGGGGGCAGCCAGGCCGGGGGTCCAGCGAGAGGAGCATGGAGGCCAGCAGGAGGGGCAGAGGGGGGTCAGAGGACCCGTGAGGAGGCTGCTGTAGCCACTCAAATGAGCTGTATGGATGGGCCGAGGCCCTGGGGTGCAGAGCAGAGGTGTGGGGTATGGACACCCGTGCAGTGAGCCTGCACCTGGGTGCCAGCCGGCAGAGAATCGAGGGTCAGGGTCGGCAGGAGCAAGGTCGGAACGTGGCTTAGCTGGAGACCTGAGACTCCAGGCCTCCACGCTTCTCGCCTAGAAAGATGCCTTTCAGGACCTTGGAGAGGTTTCCTCCAGAACAGGCAGGACACGCACAGCCTCTGCTGGGCCTCAGGGGCCCTCCTGGGTGGGGCCCTTCCAGACATGGGGGTCCCCCGTGTGCTGGGGTCTGGGCTCTGTCTCCTCCACTCCCTTTTCTCTCTGCAGCTCTTCCTGCCCCTGCCTCCTTCCACGTCCATCTATCTGTTGGATCCTCTCCCCCGGCCCCTGCTCCACACACCTCCCCGCTTTTCTCTTCGCTGCCTCCCTACCTTCTTGTCACTCTTCTTTCAATTACCATAACCCAGAACAGAAGAATATTTTATTATTTGGTGTCTTTATTAAATCAAGTTTTATGTCCCCTGTTTTTCATTTTTAAAGTGGATGAGTGCCACACTATATTTTCCCATTAAAAAGCGAAAGCTGAACAGAGTGGTCAGGATGGCCCCAAGGTGGTTTCACCCACAGGTCGGTGCTCCTTGAGAAGGTGGGGGGTGTTCTCCTGGGCCACGGGGATGCTGCCTGAATCAGAAAATCCGGAGTCTCAGCACAGCCGTGGCAACAGTTCCAGAGAGGCCTGGGACGAGGCCCTGTGCTGAGCTGGGCGCCTGTGGCCAATGCAGACAGACTGCAGCAGAGGGGAAGGCCTGGGTGGGCCCCCTTCACTCTGGAACCCCAGCCTGGGACCTCCACCACCACCACAAACCACAGGGTGAGGAGTCAAGGATTCAGAAGCCAAATGATTCCTTGCAGCCTCCAATTCTCAGAACCTGGCCCAAAAAGGCCCAGGGGTTTGCTGAGAAAATAGGTACATTTTTACCTACTCACGGGGACCAGGATGTTTTCTGGTTTACACTGTATGTTGCCACTCACAGACCCATGGAAGAAACATCCTCACGGAGCGGTCTCGAAGTTCCCCCAGATGTGGGTGGAAATGTCCAGGTCCACTGCACCCCCACGCAGCCCGATCACACACCCCTCAGTCTGCAGTGATGCATCTGCCCCACTGTGAACGCCAAGCCAGGCTGCATCCCGTGAGACCAGGCTTGTTCTCTCTACTCCTCAAGACCTTCAGAGGCTAATCACCAGGCTCAGTTTGACTGTCTGTAAAATGGGGCAAGAACACCATGTCTCCTCCAGTTATCAGGAGGGGAATTGAGCGCTTGGTGTACTGCCTGGAACACAGGAGGTACTCAGCAAAGCTTGGGTCCTCCCCTAAGAGTTTGTCTTAAAAAAATTTTCCAAACCCACATCCCACATTCCAATCACCATCCTAAGGAAGGTCCAGTCTCCACCACCCCCCTGGTGCATTTGGCATTGCACCTGAAATCTTAGCAAAGGTAAACTCGAGCTCATCACCTCCCCCTCCTCCCTAATCCTCAGCATCCACCCTCCTGATACCCTATAACTGTCAGTGACATCACTGCCATCAAGCCTTTGAGTTCCCTTAGATGACTCCTGGTCCCTCCTGCTGATGACCCATCCCCAGTGGTCCTTCCCCCGCCCACCTCATTGCTGTTAGTCAGCTCCAGGCCCTTTCAGTTCTCCCAGGACTACACGCCATCATCTCAGACCCTTCCCAGGAGCCAACCTGACTGCCCCACCGCTGTCCCCTGGGATTGCTCAATCTGCCCCGTAGGAATTGTACTCTATCTGTAAAACCATATGCCCAATCAAGTTTACCCCGGCCCCTTAGCCCCTTGAGAAAGGGCCCTTCCTGATGCATCCTTGTCACCCCCGCCCCTGGCACAGAATCACACCAAGGGCAACACCCTTTCCAGCCCCGCCTCTGCGCCATAGCTTCTGTCTTTCCCTGAGTCCCCAGATGCCTCCCCGCAGTTGGCTGAGTCCCACACCTCCTCCCAAGTCTTTCCTACCTGAGGCTCCCATCACCTGAGTGATGAGCTGAGTGGCAGCTCCCATCGTCTGAGCCAGTTCCCCACCCTAGGCCACCTCTGATCCAACTCCCAGACTTTGACCTGAATTAGGCAGCTGAGAAGGGCGACAAAGGGCGCGCCAGCTTTGAGCCAGGCTGCCTGGGCTCCACGTTCCTTTTCTGTAGAACGAGCAGGAGGTGTGTTGGGAGACTGAAGGAGTGGAATGTGTAAGCTCTGAGGACGGTCCTGGAATGAGATGAACACTCGGAACTGGCAGCTGTCACGGCCCCTCTGTCTGGAGGCTTGCATTGGTGTTCTGCCCTGGCCTTGCCCAGACACAACCCCACCTGCAGAGCCCTGGCCTGGCCCATGCAGCTACCAGGACCCTGATGTGGAACCCAGGATCGCAGTCCACAGCTGGACATTTGAGCAGGAAGGAAGAGGGCCGCTGGAAGCTTCAGATAGCACACACCCCTTGTTCAGACTGCACAGCCGGCCGAGCCTTTAGAATCTTGCTTTGTGTCCAGACTGTTTTCGCTTTTCTGACTTCATCTGGGGACCACTCCTTTGGCCACCTGGAGCTTTCCCCAAGGCAGTGAAAGTTCTTCTTGAAAGTACTTTTTCTAGACACCGGTTCAGTCTCAGGGTAAAACCAGTCCCATCGAATCACATTTCGGCAACTGGTCAATGGCAGTTGAGGACGCAGGAGACACTTGGAGACCTGGGCGGAGGTTTGGGGCAGGGGGAGCCTAGTGCATGGGTCTACTGGGCCGGGGACACAGGCAAGAGGAAAGAGGGGAGGCACCGCTTCTTGGAGAGGAACCGCATGTACATAATGTGTATAAATGTATATAATAATCATTAGCAGCGATTCAGCTGTCTGCCGCTGGTTTGCAAGATAAATTGCATTAATCAACACGATGCCTTCAGAACTTTTGGCGAGCCGTTTCTTATGCTAATTGGGCCACTTAAAGTAGACTTTCATTGCACCGGGATCTCCGGCTGTCAAGACAATTACTGGCATATGCAAGCCCCACCCTCCCAACCTCCTCTCTCCCCCACCATCACCTTTTCTTTTTTAAATATAATATTAATGAGAAGAGCTATGCTAATTACCTGGCCAAAAATAAAATCTTGAAAGAAGAAGGGGGGAAATGGGTAAGGATGTGACCGACAGGAAGACTCAGGTCACCTTGAAGGCAGTAGAGAGGAGCCCTCTGGGTGGGGGCTCCCTGGAAGAGGTGGTTAAGATCAAAGATCAGGCCTGCAGCCCTGCTGGAGTAGAATCTTGACTCATCCTCCTACCCCTGGGTGACCCTCAGGACTCAGGTCAGACATAGCATGAACCCTGGAAATGGGGATCCCAGAATCCTAGCATCTCAGATGAGAAATGTTACAACCCCAGAACCAGAGATTCCAAATCTTCTGGATGCCGAGATGGCAAAGAATCCTTGAAAACCATGTGATTTTAGCCTGTCTCCCTAAAAAACTAGCAGAATAACCCACTGATCAAGCAAAGCCAAGTCCACTGCCCATCATCCTCACGGCCTTAATGCTGTCTCACAAGGGGGAGGCATTTATAAGGTCAGGGGTTAGTTGAAGGTGGATCTTGTAATGTGGAAACCCGATTGGAATTGAGAAGGGCTGTCAAAATAAAACTAGAGCTGGACAGTGCTTAAAGCAGTACAAACAGATTTTATTTCCGGGACTGTTGCAATAGGAGACAAAAGACTTCAGTTTAGAACCGGGCTCAGGTCCAAAGATAGCACGGGCAAGAGGGGGTTTACTGCCAAGGAGCAGGGTCAGGGGATGGGGACAGTGGATGGAAAATTCCCAGGGGGAGACAAAGGGGTGAGGGGGATTCTGACTTGACAGGATTCTCTTTTTTTCCCCCTCTTTTTCTAAAATTAATTTATTTATTTTTAATTGGAGGATAATTGCCTTACAATATCATGTTGATTTCTGCCATACAGCAACTTGAATCAGCCATAAGTATAAGTGTACATATGTCCCTTTCCTCTTGAACCTTCCTTCCACCTTCTACCCCATCTCACCTCTCTAGGTTGTCACAGAGCCTCAGGTTTAAGCTCCCTGCATCATACAGCGAATTCCCACTGGCTATCTATTTTACATACGTTAATATGTATGTTTCCACGCTACTCTCTCATTTCATCCCACCCTCTCCTTCCCCCACTGAGTCCACGTCTGTTCTCTATGTCTGCATCTCCATTCCTGCCCTGCAAATAGGTTCAGCAGCACCATCTTTCTAGATTCCCTGTGTGTGTCAGTCGCTCAGTCATGTCAGACTCTTTGGGACCCCATGGACTAAAGCCCACCAGGCTCCTCTGTCCATGGAATTCTCCAGACAAGAATACAGGAATGGGTAGCCATTCACTTCTCCAGAGGATCATCCTGACCCAGGGATTGAACCCAGTCTCCTGCATTGCAGGCAAATTCATTGCCATCTGAGCCACCAAGGAAGCCCCTCTAGAATCCACTTATATCATTAATATATATGTATGGATGTGAGAGTTGGACTGTGAAGAAAGCAAAATGCCAAAGAATTGATGCTTTTGAACTGTGGTGTTGGAGAAGACTCTTGAGAGTCCCTTGGACTGCAAGGAGATCCAACCAGTCCATTCTGAAGGAGATCAGCCCTGAGTGTTCTTTGGAAGGAATGATGCTAAAGCTGAAACTCCAGTACTTTGGCCACCTCATGCGAAGAGTTGACTCATTGGAGAAGACTCTGATGCTGGGAGGGATTGGGGGCAGGAGGAGAAGGGGACGACAGAGGATGAGATGGCTGGATGGCATCACTGACTCGATGGACGTGAGTCTGAGTGAACTCTGGGATTTGGTGATGGACAGGGATGCCTGGCGTGCTGCGATTCATGGGGTCACAGAGAGTCGGACACGACTGAGAGACTGAACTGAACTGATACGGTATTTGGGTTTGCTTTTGTTTTCCTTTCTGACTTACTTCTCTCTGTGTAACAGGCTCTAGGTTCATTTGCTTCATTAGAAAGGACTCAAAAATGGGAAGAATTTCTTTTTAAAGCTGAGTAATATTCCACTACATAAATTATATGCACCATAATTTCTTGATCCATTCATCCGCTGATGGACATTTAGGTTGCTTCCATGTCCTAGCCACTGTAAATAGTGCCTCGGTGAACACTGGGGCACATGTATCTTTTCAATTATGGTTTCCTCAGTAGTGCCCAGTCGTGGGATTGCTGGGTCATATGGTAGTTTTATAGCTAGTTTTTCTTTTTTTTAAGGAATCTCCATACTACTCTCCACAGTGGCTGTATCAATTTACATTCCCATCAGCAGTGCAAGAGGACTCCCTTTTCTCCAAACTTTCTCCAGCACTTATTGTTCTGACATGACACGACTCTTAATAAAGGCAGACTAGAACAATCAGAGGTGGCTGGTGGTAAAGAACCCGCCTGCCAGTGCAGGAGACATAAAGGACCTAGGTTCAATCCCTGGGTCAGGAAGGTCCCCTGGAGGAGGGCATGACAACCCACTCCAGTATTCTTGCCTGGAGAATCCCATGGGCAGAGGAGTCCATGGGGTCCATGGGGCCGCAGAGTCAGACATGACTGAAGTGACTTAGCAGTGATTCAGATTCAGGGAAGGAGAACAGAAGTCACCTTAGGAAATGGAATAACGCAGACGTCCCCTACCCACCCACTCTGTCTTGGCCTTCCCTGGCGTGGATTCCATGAAGTGAGGTCCCCTCTGCCTGCCTGCAGCCTTTCTCTCCTACCCATCACCCACTGGAGCACAGAACGTTCCCCCTGGGCGCTCTTCACGGGCACAGACACAACTTCATACCTGGTTATTGCTGGTGCTCTAGGCAGCAGGGAGCGCCATGGGGGCTGGGGGCTGTCAGCCTCTGCTGCCCGCCCCACCCTCTCTCCTTGGGGGCAGCAGCTCTTGTAGGGCTGCCCTGGGAGGCTGCCCTCTTGTCTTCCTGGAGCAGAGGGTGGGCTCATGCCCCACCTTAGTGTGTGGGATAGTAAAGCTTCTTTGAAGAAGATAAAGGAAGCAGGGGGTGAAAGGGATGAAGGGAACTGGGGACTGACTGGTCCTGGGGTCCTGGACTGTTTGGGATGCTAAGCGAATCCACAGAGGAATTCCGCCCCAGACTTTCAAAGGCCCTGGTCCTGTACCCTGAGCTCTAGGTCCAGGCAGATGGAAAAGGGGAGGGAGATCCAGCCTGGTGCCCCCCGGACCCTGAGGCCTTCGTGCTGGGGAGCACGGGGGCTGTAGAGTGAGACGGGCCTGCTGTGAGGGTGGACAGGACTGAGGGGAGCCAGTCAGGACGACAAACCCTAGTGGGGAGGGATGACGACTCTGGACAACTTTCAGAAGGCTCCTGTGTGTCTTATCCGAGTTTCGTGTCACCCAGGTACAGGTCCTGGGCTGTTCCCAGGACCCACCCCCCACCCACAACCTACTCTAGAGTCAGACCCTGTGCACCCTTGCACCCCAAATCCTCCATGGCACTGGTCTGCTTGGCTCCTCCTACTTCCTGTTGAGACTCCTCTCCCAGTAGGGCCAGGGAGGTCTGGCAGATATGGGGTGGTATAGGCAGGTGTGGGCAGGTGTGTACAGGTGTAGGGCAGGTGTGGGCAGGGGTAGGGCAGGTGTGGGCAGGGGTAGAATAGGTGTGGACAGATGTGGGCAGGAGTAGGATAAGCGTGGGCAGGTGTGGGCAGGGATAGGATAGGTGTGGGCATGTGTGGACAGAGGTAGGATAGGTGTGGGCAGGTGTGGACAGAGGTAGGATAGGTGTGGGCAGGTGTGGGCAGGTGTAGGATAAGTGTGGGCAGGTGTGGGCAGGTATAGGTTAAGTGTGGGCAGGTGTGGGCAGGCATGGGCAGGGGTAAGATAGGCATGGGCAGGTATGGGCAGGGGTAGGATTAGGTGTGGGCAGGGGTAGGACAGGTGTGGGCAGGTGTGGGCAGTGGGCAGGGATAGGATTATGTGTGGGCAGGCATGGGCAAGGGTAGGATAGGTGTGGGCAAGTATGGGCAGGGGTAGGACAGGTGTGGGCAGGGTAGGACAGGTGTGGACAGGGGTAGGGCAGATGTGGGCAGGTGTGGGCAGGCATGGGCAGGGGTAGGACAGGTGTGGACAAGTATGGGCAGGGGTAGGACAGGTGTGGACAGGTGTGGACAGGGGTAGGATAGATGTGGGCAGGTGTAGGGCAGGTGTGGGCAGATGTGGGCAGGGGTAGGATTAGGTGTGGGCAGGGGTGGGCAGGGGTAGGGCTGGCTGTGAAGCTCCCAGGTGGAAATGAGTGGGGCGGGACCAGGAGGAGCCTCTGGCAGAGTGTGTGCAGCCGCTCTGGTCCTCTCTCTGGGTGAGGAGGACCTGCCCAGTCAGAGGGGGCAGAGCCTCCCTCTCCAGGACACTTCCCGTGATAAGAGCAGATCCTCAGGCACAGAGAGTCTGGTGCAGGGCCAGGGAGGCTCCTGAAGCTCTTTATTGGTAAGTAAATCATTGGCATCGCGGTCCCCTGATTGATGAGCGTAGCAGCGTGTCAGCATTTCCCGTGTGAGGCCACGGATGAAGCTTCGCTGCGTAGCCGCTGTTACCAACCCACGTGGCTAGCAGGGTAGAGACTCCCAGTGCACCCCGAGTGCTCTGGGCTCCCCCTCCTCTTCCATCAATGCCTCAGAGACTGCAGGTCTCTCTGCAGCCCCCACCGTCCGGCATCCTGGCAAGTCCCTGAGGTCTCCTCTGAAGGCAAGGGCTGAGGATAGGAACTGCTTCCTCAGGCAGTAACCCCTCCATCAGCAGGTCCTAGAGACCCATCTCTGGGTCACCTCCACCCCTTTCACTCCCCTCCCACCTCCCCTCCACTGCACCCTCTGCAGCTCAGGTCAGGTGCCCCCCTACACCCCATCAAGGACTCCCCAACAGGGACTCCCCACTGGGGACTCCCAGTGCTGCTGGAGTAAGGACTCACTGGGATGGCATCCCAGGGCCCCACTGATCTCCCCAGCCCAGCCCAAGCCTGCTGTCCCCCCAGAGTGGCCCCAGTCCTCCTGAAGCTCCTCAGGCCTGCCCCCACCGCACCCATCCCTTTGCACAAGTAGCTCTCGATTCCTCACGATCCCTCCCCACCTCCCCCTGCCCCCTCACTCTCAGCATCACCATGGAGATGCCTTCTCCAACTGCCTGATCTAAACTGCCCCTCAATACTTTTCTCTGCCCGGCAGCCGTTTCACAGTTCACCGTCATCTGTACACAGTTCACTTTCATGCACAAGGTCCACCTCCTGTCCTGGGGGAGATAGGACGGTCCATAAGGGCTGGGCCCTCCATACCTGGCCCGCAGAAGGTACCCACCACACCGCGGTCAAAAGTAAGTCAATTCCAGGAGGATGGTTAGGAAACTGACAACTGTCACACCCATTCCCCACCCCTAGGGGCCCCTAGGGAGAAGTTAAGCTCCTGCCTCCTCCCTAGGGGTCCGGAGTCCTGTCTCCCCTGGGCTCCCCTGGAGGCACCTTCCTTCTGATGCACCAGTTCTGAGCACATCTCCTTGCTTGGGGGGGTGTGTTCAGAAGAGGACTTGAAGAAGGGGACTGGTGACTCATCGGGTAGGTGATGTTCGACTGGTGTGACGTCAGGCGGCCGGCGGGCCAGGCAGAGGAGGTGGGCACTGTTCTGGGCTGGAGGGGAACTCCCCTCCCCTACCTGGAGAGGAGATGCCCGTGGGACCTCCCTGCCCCACGCCCCAGGGATGGCGTTCACGGTGGGCCCGGAGGACAGGCGCTGCACGCCTCTCCCCGGGAAGGCGCCATTTGGAGTAATCAGTTTTTTAATTACTAGTAATTAAATGTGTGTAACCTGCCCAGCTGCCACTCCAGGAACTAGGACAGAACTCCTGGGGGGCAGCGGGTCAGGCACACGCTGGGAGGGGCTGCGCGGTCTTCAACCCGGGCGCAGAGGAGGCTGGGGGCCTAATACGGAATAAGCATGAATCCCCGGGGGTCTCAGGTTGGGGTGGGGGTGGGTGAGGGCAGCTGGAGAGACCTCAGCCTCTGGGCGGGCTTCCTGCGTTTCTGTCTTGGGATCCCCAGCCTTCTTGGGTCCTCTTTCCAATTTCCCTTCACCCAGGAGCAGCAGGAGATGCCTGCCCGAGTACTCCCAAAAGGCAGGTGCTCGCAGCAGGGTGGGTGGAGGGGCGCCCACCTTGTGATTTCCTCCGCTTTGAGCTTCCCAGGAGCCCAGCCCCTCCCCAAGGAGTCCTCCCTGGGATTCCCCAGGCACCACTCCACGGAGCAGAAAGCCGGCCCCATCCCCTCACCGAAGCTCTGGGTGAATTTAAACATCTGCGAGGCATCCTCCACCGCCCCAAGCGCCACCCCTCAGGGGAGCCCCCCACCCGGTTCAGACCCAGCCGGCGGAGGCCACGCCCTCCTCTCAGGCTCGGCCCCTTGCTCTGCCCTCGCCCGCCGGCATCTCTGCCTCACTCTCCCTCTCACTTTCTCCGGAGCATCCCTCTCTCTCAACTTCCTGTCTCCAGCTCCCCGACTCAGTCTCCCACTTAGCGTCTTTTGCAGAACAATTAAGATACAAAGAAAGGCGATCTCTTTGCTTTCCTGCAGTTCCCTTTGTTGTGGTCGGGGGGGCGGGGCGGGCGGGTTTCGAATGGGTGAAGGGGCCCCTGCCAGCAGGGAGCCGTAGAGGAGCTCCATCCACGTGCCCGCAGTCCTGGGACTCCAGTCCCTTTGGAGACGAGCCGTCCGTCTTCCGAGGGGCTCACACTTCACAGCCCCTCTGCCACCCCCTTGCTTCAGTTCTCCCCTTCTCACCACATCCTCCACCCCTGGGCTTGCGCAGACTCCCATCGAACAAGAAGAGGGCTCCAGCAGGTAGGACACAATGTGGGGCGCTGAGCACCGACGGGGTGGGGAAGGACACCCTCCCGTCTCAGAGCCTTCAAAACGGGGGGGGGGTTGTGTGCGGAGGATCCCTGGGTGCCAGCCCCTAGGGATGTCGTCAGGAGGCTGCAAGGCCACTCATAGGCAAGCACGCCCCCACCCCACCAGCCACAGGCCTCTCTTGCGGAACGGTGACAGCGCCTATCTTCAGGTTCTTGAGTGGCTGAGAGCCTCTGCAAACCCTTTGCCAAAGTGTGACGCGGGGTCAGTGTACGGAGAGCAGACACAGCAAAAACTACAGTGTCGCGATGGCAACACGGCCCCTGTGAGCTCCCAGGGCTCACTGCCGAGCCTCCCCTGGGCTTGGCGAGGACACATTCTCCAGAGTCTAGCAGTCACTCCCCTGCTGCAGCTAAGGAACACTGCCTCCTTCCCTCCCTACCTAGAGAGTGGATGGCCCACCTCTCGGTCTTAAGGAGACCCAGGAGCCAGCTACTCCATCGGACCACTTTCCCCTCTCTCCCTCAGCACCCCAGGGTTTAGCCTCAGCCGAAGTCACTGGTCCTTGTGTCCCAGGAGCTGCTCAAGGGGGTCCTCCCACAGTCGGTCCTTGGCCTCAGCTCCCTGGGACCCTGTGGGTCAGGCAAGTGGGGGAAGTGTGCCCCTCGATGATCTGGCTTTTTACCTGGCTCTTGCTCTGGGTGCCTGGCTCCGGACTACACACCATCCCGCCCTTGCAGGGCTCAGCCTCTGGGGAGAGTCAGGAACGAACCCTCTCGAGCAGGCAGCTGGGCCCAACACCGTTGGGGCAGTGGGCATTGGGAGCCAGGAGTCCAGCTGGGGAGACCTGCTGAGCTTCCTGGAGAATGGGCGCCAAGGCAGAAGTCTCTGGAGCACACACGTCAAGGTGGAGGCAGACAGACCCTTCTTAGCAAGACGAACATTTTGGGGCCTGGGTAAAGGAAAAGAAGAGTTGACTCATTGGAAAAGACTGATGCTGGGAGGGATTGGGGGCAGGAGGAGAAGGGGGCGACAGAGGATGAGATGGCTGGATGGCATCACTGACTCGATGGACATGAGTCTGAGTGAACTCCGGGAATTGGTGATGGACACAGAGGCCTGGCGTGCTGTGATTCATGGGGTCGCAAAGAGTCGGACTGAGCGACTGAACTGAACTGAAAGGAAAAAGGAAAACCATGGTGGGGGCAGCCTGGCAGGAGTAAGAGGTGAGGGTCTGGGAAGCCGGAGGCCGGATGGGGTGAACTTAACACACCTGCAGCCACCAGCTCGACACTGTGCAAACCAGCCACTCCGTGTGCATGCACAGATGCCAGGCCTGCAATCAGGTGGTCCCCTCGTGTACACACACACACACAGACACCACACACACCACACACTACACACATACACACCACACACACACACACAACACACACACACACATCACACACGTACACACCACACACACACCACACATGTACACACCACACACACACACCACACACACCACACACACACACCACACACACCACACACCACACACACACCCCACACACCACATACACCACACACACACACCACACACGTACACACCACACACACATCACACCCACGCACACACCACACACACACCACACACACCCCACACACGCAACACCCCCCCACACACACACCACACACACACACCACACACACACACACACCACACGCACACACCACACACACACCACACACACACACACACATACCAGCTCCCCATCCCCGCGGGCGGGGACAGGCACAGACGCGGAACACAAAGCCCAGCCTGGCCCAAACCCTCAGAGCTGAACCCTTAGACTGCACCCGGGCGCCATCTGGTGGTGACATGGAACACTGCACCCTCTGAGGTTTCAGGCTCCTGGGAGCCTCGGGGATGTCACAGGGAGAGGAGACACCCCTGGTCCTCACACACACAGAATCATTGCTGGCCAGTCCTGACACCATGGCCCAACTCAGCTGCACACAATGCCTCACAATAAAACTCCAGAAGACACATATGGACACAGAAGCAGTCATTTGCATTCACACTTCTTTATACCTCTTCTCACCAAAGAAAATTTTTAGGAAATAAGGACAGAAAACACTATTCATAGCTCAGCACAAACATAATTACAGCGAATGCCTTCCGTGTGCTTCTACTCAGCCTTGGTCTGCTCCCAGCACACTATTCATTCTCTCCTGTGGTCCCTGCACCTGGGTTCAAGCTCACACGTCTAGATGTGTCCACATGGTTCCAGGACTCCCTCCTTTGATGTGAGCCCCAGGTCAGCGCCACAGGCAGCCTCCACCAGCATGCATGCTCACACAGACACACACAGCCTGGGGACCACTCTGGGCACAGGACACTGGGGGCCCCTCCCGTAATCCACCCCGTGCTTCAACCCAAGGGGCCTCCTCTCGCTAATAGGAATGGTAAAATTAAACTCACTCTCTTGCATTGGTTTTGTCCCACGAGACTCACAACACATCTTTACATACACTAGCTCAAACACTAGCTTTTATCTACCCTACTCCCATTATTTCCCAGATGAAGGCACGGAGGTTCAGAGAGGTTAACTCGCCCAGGGCCACAAGACCAGGAGCTGGCCAACTCTAGCCTGTGCCTCCCAGGGAGGGCAGGGCTCCCAGGAGGGCAGGGCTCCCAGGAAGGTCCAGTGCAAGGAGGGTGGGCGGAGCACGGCTGCAGAGCCCGTGGCAGGAAAGGATGCTGGCTCCTCACTGCTCCTCTGCACTGCCTCCCTGAGGCTTCTCAGATCCTGTGAGGCAGGGACCCTTCCCCACCCAGGCCGCCACAACAGAAAAGAGAAGTGACGTCAGTTATTCTGTGAGAGGGGAAGGCTGCCCCTGAGCCAGCAGGGCCCAACCGAGTTGAAGCTGCTCAGAGAAGGTTGCTGTCATTAAAGGCCCCCAGGGACTGCTGGCAGGGGACAGGAGGACCTAGAAGAAGGTAGAGAGCCTTCCACATGACTGTGTGTGTGTGTGTGTGTGCACGGGAACATTATTGTTTTCCCCTAGTGTAAATTCCTGTATGTGGCCATTTTGTACATGTGCAAAATGGCCACAACCCTCTCAGGACAGAATAACCAGGCTCTTGGATGCTGGACAGAGTGGGATGAAGGAGGAAAGAAGCTGGAGGTGGCACCTAGGGTGAGCTGCAATGTTCTTCCATCCTCTGAGGCAGGGACACACATACACACACACACACACACATACACATCAAGCCCCCACAGACAAAGAGAGGGTGCAAATCTCAGCAGAGAGACACAGATTGCCCCAGAGGGGTGGGATTAATCAGGGCAGACTTCCTGGAGGGGGAGGATCTTCAGCCTAGTGGCTTCAGGAATCCATCAGAGAGTTAAGTACCTGCTCTGAGACAGCATTGTTAGCAGCTTCATGTGAATATCTTATTTACTACTCACAGCAACCTTTACCTGTAGGAATCATCATTTTCCTTTTGATGGATGAGGAAACTGAGGCTTAGCAGTCAAGTAAGCCATTTAAGGTCACACAGTCAGTAAGTGACAGAGCTGTGATGGAAACCTTAGCCTCTTTGGCTCGTGGAAGCAACTTTCTTTCATCATCATCATCATCCAACCTAGTGTCGGAAGGAAGGGAAGTGGCTGCTGGGCCCAAATGAATATGTGCGCAGACACAGCCAGGATCTCCTGGAGCCCTCCCAGGGGACAGGTGGCAGTGCTCTGGCTGCCAGGTGGCCGGCCCCTTGTTGGAGCAGGACACTCTTTCCACATCCTGACACCTTTCAGGCACCACTTTCCATCCCTTTGGAGAGGGTGTGATGCCCCTACCCCTGCCCCCAACCATCCTCATGTAAGTTGCTTCCAGACAATGTGGGTCCAAGTGGTCTTGTTCCCTGTCTGAGCACCCCGCATAATTCCACCAGAATGTCTGTACCCTGTGGCCCAGACTTCCCCTCCTGTGGGCAGCAGTTAGAGCCCTAAGCTGGTGGCCTGAGTGGATGCTACCCCTCTTCTCCTCTGGGATCAGCAGGGCCACTGGTTTCCCAGGGATAGCCCAGCTTGCCAGACACACAGCCACACCACAGAGCTGGTCATTCACACACAGGTGTTTCCTGTAGGACACAGTCCCATCTGCTAACACCTGGCCTCCTAGCCCACCACATCCCACTGAGACCCCACCCCAGGGCGTCCCAGAGGCTGGTGCTGCTCCCTAGCCACCGAGGTGGTTCTCACCATCACCTCTACTTTGATGAGTGGTCATTAAGAAGAGAAATTAGGCATTTCCTGTATGAAAGCATGGGGTGCAAAGGAGGGGAAGCTGCAAGTGGCTCAGGCTTTGGCTTGACATCCATGAAAATGTGTTTAGTAGAGACATCAGGCTCACAGGTGGAGTGAGCACCCCATCACAGGAGGCATCCAAACTGGGACTGCCTGAGCCCTGGAGGGTGCCGTGAGATTGCTGTCAGTACCTCATGGGTGGTCAGATTAGACACCCATCATCTTCTGAGTTGGTGATTCACAGTCACAATCATCTCCATCAGCAGGGGCACCTTCTTCAAGAACCAGACGTGTTTAGCACAGCCATCTGAGAAAACTTGCCAGTTCCCCACCCAGGGATCTCAGTCCAGCGGACCATAGTGCAGAAAATGAAGAGGGTGCTGAGGTCCCCTCTCTGGCCTGTGGGGCTGGTGGACAGGAGAGGGCACTTGGCTTGGGAACACTCATTAAATGGGTGAGTAAACGAGTGAATGAACAGGCAGCCGCAAGACCACATCTCTGCTGAATCCTCCTCCAGCTCCAAGGCTAGCCCCCACAGCAGAGAACCCATAGGGTCTCCTGGGACTGTCCCCCAATGGGGCACACCCCAAAGCCTCTTGAGAAATGCCCTGATGCTGTACCTGGGACCTGGTATCTTTGTCTCTCTCCTGAGGGGCCCACAGTTCAGTCAGAGCTGAGCCCAGCCCAACTGGCAGAGGCAAAAGCCCCAAGACTCAAGAGAGCCATATTACCAGCTTCACCCTACAGACAGATGTGGCATTTCTGAGGTCAGAAAGGATGCCCTAGCTGGGAGATGACTGCACTTCCTGAGCCACGGCTTTGTAGAGAAATGTGTGCTGAAACCCTCCTCGCCAGCCCAGATGTCAGCAGGAGGGCTGATGTGAAGTGCATTGTACAGGGAAAACCACGGGACCCGCAGAATCCCAAGTCACTGGGATCCCCGAGACCAGGGTGGCTGCACCTCAGGAAGCTCAGCACAGACCTCCCCACAGCCTTCCCTCCCCACTGCCTCCTGCCAGAGCATCACCACGTGTCCACATGAAATACACCAGAGAAGAAAACTTCCAAATCTTTGCACACACGTGACTCGCGTGCACATATGTGTCCACGTGTCAAGGTGCAAGGACCTTCACATTCAAGCTTAGGTGAGTTCCCTCCCCAAAGCCCAGCAGGAGTCCCTGCGGTCCATAAAGGGATCCATTTGGGGGTGGGGATAAACGCTCCCCTCCCAGCCCCCCACAGAGGGAGTGGCTTGGCTGCAGGGTAAAATTTATCATCATTATCCTAATATCATCTCCAAGTTTGACAGTGGCAGCCGCTAAAGAAAATACCAAGGCTTAACTTGGGGCACGCAGGAGAGCGAGGCAGAAGATAGGAAATATGATTTATGATGGAAATCAATGCAATCATAATACTCTGTGCTTGTGAAATTGGGCTGCACCACCCGCACCCACAGGCCCACTCCAGCCCTGCCTGTCACAGGGTGTGAAGGACCCTGGAGGCAGGACCCAAGGTGGGTGGAGGGGCCCAAATGACTGGGACCCTGCCCAGCTCCTTTCCCTGTCTTCTGTGGGGAGAAGTGGAGGTGCGGGGCATTGTCTAAAGATGGAAAGAAGCCAATTAACCTAGGTCAGGCCATGTCTTGGGCACATATTTGTTCTGCTCACCACATATCCTGTGAAGGTAGAGGAGTCTATCCTGCATTTTCTAAACTGGAGCACAGAGAGGTTAAGTGACTGAGTTAAGGTCACACAGCTAGTCACAGCAGAGCCAGTTGCGTTCTGCATGACATCACATGAACACAAAGGTGTCAAGGGCTGTCCATGCCACGTGGTGTGAGGGGCCCCAAGAAAGCTCCACCTCACCCCAAATGTCCCCTTGCCTGTCCCAGCGTCCAGAAGTCCACCGGTAGCAATATCCCTTGGAATTCAGCCATATCCTATTCGTATTTATAAAATGCGGTGGTGGTGGCGATGGTGAAAACGGTGGCAGGCGGCGATGTTGACAGTGATGGTTTTCAGACACCTTTGTCACAAACATAGGGCAGGGGGCCAGCATAAAATACGGTCAGGCATTGCAGGGGACAAACATTTCTGCTTTACAACTTCTCTAGAAGAACCGGACCAAGAATTCCACACTGTGGTCTGGGAGACCCAGAAGCGTGTGGCGTCATCTTTCTTCCTGGCAGATTTGGACATGAGCCTTCTTCCGTCACTGAGGGGGAAATCCCAAGCCACTTGTTCAAAAGATGTGGTGGGGGGTGGAGGGGGAGGGAAAAACGACTCCCAAGAATTCCCCAACTCAGGTCCTGCCGTCCAGCGGGGGGAGCACCAGTGACTGAGGGCATGTCCTAAGAGGGGCACTTTCTCCCTAGGTCCTCTGAGAGCAAAGTGAAAGTGAAAATGTTAGTAACTCAGTCATGTCCAACTTGTCGCGACCCCATGGACTGTAGCCCGCCAGGCCCCTCTGTCCATGGGAGTCTTCAGGCAAGATCACTGGAGCGGGTTGCCATGCCCTTCTCCAAGGCAGGGTTTAAATCAGAGGTGCGAAGGGATGAGTGAATGCTGTCAGGAGCCATTTCCTCCTGGCGCACTGGTTGAGTTCAGAGGCAGGGAAGGAAATTGGAGCCGGTCAAGGATGGCCTCAAGGGAGCCAGGTCTCTGGGGAAACAGGCTGGAGAGGGGCTCTGTGAGAAGCAGGTGGAGTCCAGCCCCCAGGAAGCTCAGAGGCCAGGAGATCTCAAGAGGGAGCCTTTCTTAAATCAGGCTCTGATGAAGGTGGGGAGAACCCTGAGGAAAGGGTGTGGGGCTCAGGTAGTCTCCCCATGTCTCCACTGCACCCTCCTCTCTAGACACCGGGGCCCAGGCCTGCTCTGCCCACACCCTCAGCTTTCTGTCCACCAGACTGCGGTGGGGGGCCACTGCACGCCCCTTTCAAACCAGCCCTCCAAGCCACCGGGGAGGAAACAGAGCCAGAGGCGATGTTGCCGCCTGAGTGCAAAGGGATGCAGGGAGAAGGAAGCTATTTCAAGGGTCCAGGGACACTGCCAGGCCAGCAACGGGAGGAGGGTAGGCAGTGGTGCAGCGGGGGCCAGGGAGACACAATAAGATGGAGAGAAATGAAGCGGGACCCCACCCGAAGCCAGAGGTCACGGGGCAGGTCTAGAGGGTCGGCCGGGGAGGGGCTGGGGGTGTCGGGGGGTGACAGCTCTGGCATTTCGAAGGGCACCTGGGCGCCAGCGCCTGCCTTGATGAGACCTCAGGAGCTCGATAGACTTTCCAAACCTAATTAGTGTTTAATGGTCTGGAGAGACGCCGCATCCGCCATCACCGGCCGCACCACGCAGGCCGGCTTCAGATTCTTAATTAACCTTTAAAGAGACGATCCGCTGTGGCCGCCTGGGGAGGCCACGTCCATCCCCACTGGCGCGTGCGCCTGGGGCGCACGGCTCTCTGCGCAGAGCAGAGCGAAGCGCCCCGCGCGCGAGGCTGAGGGTGACCACAGCCTCCTGCTCTGAACCAGGTTTTCTTTCGAGAAGGCTCTGGAGCATTCACCCCACTGAGGCTGCCAGCTCAGAATCACTGCAAGCTGGGGAGCCAGCCCTCCCCGTGCTAAGTTGCTTCGGTTGTGTCCGACTCTTTGGACCCTGTGAACACTTAGGATCAGGGAGAGGGTAGTTGCAGCCATCAGCCACAGTCAGCGAGGGCCGCCATCTGGCAGGGAGCTACCCAGGGAACAAGGCAGGCCTGTGATGTCGAGGCCGCGGGGGAGGCAGACTGTCTGCCCAAAGGGGACCTTGTCTCCTTGTGAGGAGGTGGGCTTTAGTCTCTGAGGGGTTCCCAGCAGCTCCTGGTTCAGAATCATCCTACTTCCTGCAAGGAATGTGGGGCGAGGCAGAGTGAGGGGACCGTCCAAGTGGAGGTCAGCAGTGCCTCCAAGAGGGTTGGGTTCCAACCTGCTGGTGCAGAAGCTATTGGAGGCTGTGAGCCTGGCCCTGGGCAGAGGCAGTGGTGGTCCTGGAGCCAGAAAATGCAGGGAGTCAGCTTTGGGCTGGAGGTCGTGCGTACCTTGGGGACAGCCAAGGGCCAGAGACCACGAGAACCCAGCATGCAAGGGGAAAGAGGGTGGTGATGGCAAGAGGGATTCTAGGGTTGCCTCCATGGGGTGCAAGTTGAAGAGAAGGGGCTGGGCAAAGTCTCTGGGGGAGAGCAGGGGAGGGGAGAGGGGACAGTGACTCTCAGGAGAACCCTACCCTCAGGGGACAGGGGTAGGCAAGCAGAGGGGCACAGAGCCGGCAAGGGGGGCGGGCAGTAGAGTGGAGAGTGAACCCGTGCACTTAGCACCCCATGCCCATAACAGACACTGACAAACACACACCCACCCACACCCACACCACACGCACCATCCCCTCTGCCACCCATGCCGTCACACACCCGCAGTCTTGCAAACACACTCAGGTGTTCACCCCCACCAGGCGCCCCAGCACCCACGAACACGTGATCACACTCACACCTAAGCCTGACACACTCGTGGGCAGTGCCCGTGACCCAGAGACCCTGGCGTGTTCCAGGAGGAGGGCCATGATCGATGCTTATTAATGAAGCTGCCCCGGAGATGGCTAATTGATGGCGGTGTGCGGCTGTTGTCTGGAATTTAACCTGATTCATCATTTAGCCTGTTGGAGGCTGGAGCGCTGTGTTAATTAATGCCAGGAAAACAGACTTGGATGAGCTGGCGGTGCAGGCTCGTATTAGCAAACGGAGAGCAAGGGGCAGAGGCAGGCAGTGGGGGGAGGGGGAGAGAGAAAGAAGGAATGATTAAATCTAAAGCCCAGAGACAAAACAAATTCCAAAAAGCCAATGTCGGCGCTGTTTCTAGGATGACTCAGGTTTGCGCTTGGCTGGCATCGTCAGACTGTGGTGAAGGACTAAGAGCAATTTCCTCTAGATTTGTCATTTTCGTGGTGTGGGCTTTGTTTTTTTTCCTTTATCTTGCTTAGGAACTGTCCCTCCAGGCCTGAGACTTAGCCCCGTGAGACAGGGAGGAGGGGTCCCGCTTTGGGGGAGAGCGATGCGGAAAGCGCCCTTTCTGCTCACGGGGGTGGGTGCTGAACCTGGCAGCAGGGTCCAGAGTCCAGGGCGGCCTGGTGGGGCAGGTGGTAGAGGAGGGCTCAGCGCATCAGACTCAGGGGCGGGCTGCAGGGAGATGGGGGAAGCAGCAGGGAAGGCGGGCCATGGGCCTCCATCCAGCCCCCAGGGCCAGGCTGCCCACTCCCCTTCTCATTCCTGCCCACACAGAGGAGGCCAGGTCCAACTCAGGAAGGCAGTGGTTCCACGTGGGCTGGGAAAGGTCAGACCCAGCTGGACAGAGCCGCCTGCGGAAGGCCCAGAGCCCCCGAGCCCCTCGGTGAGGTGCGTGCATGCTCAGGGTTGGTCCGCACAGCTGAGGGAAGCCTTGGCTGCTGGCTCGCCTTGCCCTGTGGAGCTCTGCTACCTGGGCTGATGAGAGTAAAGGAGGGGATGGCAGGCTGGGAACACTTCCTCTCTGGTCACTAGAGCTGGCCAGGGCAGAACTTGGGCCCCCATGCAAGAAGAGCATGCCCCACGCTGTGGTGTGGGGGCAGGAACCGAAGCGCCCCGCCCGAGCAGAGCAAAAGGGACTTCCAGGTGGTGGGTCCCGGCCAAGTGCGGGGCTCAGGGGCTGAGGGCAGAGGCACCCTGCGAGGCTGCAGCCCAGGAAGGGTGGGCTTGAAGGCCTTTCAGCAAGGCCCTCTGCAGACTGGGCCGTGGGCTCCCCGGGGAAGGCTTGCTGCGCCTGCTCGTGCAGGGATCCGGGCAGAGCCGCGGTGGAGAGGCTCTGGGGGATGAGGAGTCGGGGAAGCGAAGGGGGTGCTACCGTGCGTTTGCTGAGCACCTACTAGGCGCCGGGCACTGTGCTAAGAGCCTCACAACTGCGGGGTTCTCCACACTCTGGGGCTGAGACCCTAAGAGGTCAAGTGAGGGTCCCACAAGTAGGTGGCAGAGCTAGGACCGACACCCAGGCCTCCCGAAGAAGTCAGGGCTCGTTCCGTCCAGAATTACCCATCTATCCACTGCTGTTTTGTTTTTTTTTTAAATCACACCCCCCACCCCCATGCTGAAGAGGGTTAGCGACCTAGCCTGGCCCTGCAGGCTAATGAGCTTCGTTTCCACGGCAGCGGACGGTAATTAGGACCACAAGGGTCCTCCCACCCTTGCCAGGGCAGCTCCGGCGCCTTGGTGGGAGAGGGTGAGACGGACGCGGGGCTTGGAGACAAAGAGACAGGCTGCCCTTGGCTGTGTGGACCTGGGAAGCCCTGGCCGCTGGGTAGGGGCTGAGTCCAGCCGCACCATCGCGTCTCTGGGATCTCTCACTGCGCCCCCGCGCCCCCCCGCCCCCAGCCTCACCTGCCACAGCCCCGAGAAGCACCCACCCACGCAGGGGGGACCTAACCCCCACCCCACGGGCAGTGGTCGGGGGTGGGGGCGACAAGGAAAACTAAGAAGCTGATGGGGAGCCCCTCCCTTTGGAAACAAGCTGGAGAGACCTTTGACCGACGCAGGGGAGGGGGCACCTCCTTTGTTTGTACTCAGTGGGTGAGGGGAAAGCATTCTGTAAACTTAGATTCCAGAGAGCGGAGAGGGCGGAGGCTGGGAGAGAGGCGGGGGAGAGAGAGAAGAAAGCAGAGGGGAGGGGAGGGGGCCGCCCCAGGCAGTCCCACCAATAGGCTCCTTCAGCGCCGCCGCTGTTCGCTGGACACTGCGGAGCAGAGCAGCCTGTTGCTATGCAACTGCCGGGGCCCTGTTTGTGGGGCTGGACCACGGAGGATGTGCCTGTTGTACAGACTCCCGCGTCCTGCCCCACCCCCTCACTGCGGGCGTGAGCTCTCCCCCCGCCCCCCACCTACCCGCAGATGGGGAGGAGACCCGATGCCGAGACAGCGCTGGCCGTTCCTGATCTAAACGTTCCCCCGCCTCGATCGGGCGCCACTGCCCCGTGCCCGCGCTGCGCCCTTGCTCTTTCCCAGCGCGGCCCTGGTGGAATGCTGTTACTGCCAAAACCTGACGGGGTGGGGGGCGGGGGCGGACACCACTGCCCGCAGCACAGGCTCAGACCCTCCTGTGTCCACCTGACCTGTCTGCACATCGAAGTCCCTGCTGCCTGGCACCCGGATGGCTCTTCTCCGAACTCCACCCACGTGGTCCGCAGTTGTTCCTGCCTTGAACCCCTCCCCTCGCCCCCCCATCCTCGCCACCCCATGAGTTTTGTTACCCTGGCTTATCTGGTGTCCCAGAGGATAGAGGGAGGTAAGCCTAGGCGTGTGGTCAGCCCCGGGTCTGGAGTTGAGGAGGACTTGCGGAGTGTCACCCGCCAGGGGCGCGCGCCTCCCCGTCTTCCATCCAGGCGCATGGAGCCCACACAGTCACACTCCTGTCCTGACGGTCGTTAGGCCACTCGGGCCCCTGTGCTGCTTCTCATCGCTCTCGTCCACCTCCTCAAAGGCCACTTTGGACGGCAGCAGACCGCGGTGAGTCCAGAGGCCGCGACGGGCAGAGTGAGAGGTGTGCCTGGGGGGGACTGCGGGGCAGTCCCCCTGGCGGAGGGCGCAAGGGCTTGGGACTCTGTTTCAGATAGGTGAGGATGAAGGTGAAGAATGGGAAGGATGAGGGTTCCATGTCCCTACGGTTGACTCGGAAGTGACCTCCCGTGTTGTGTCAAGGGACAGGCCAGGGGCCTCTGCTGGCAGGCGCCCCCACCCCTGACCACCACCACTTGAGGGGCAGCCGTGAGCTGGACCATCTAAAGGAGGAGAGGGGTGAAGAGCTGACAGGGCCTACACGCCTGACCCAACAAGCATCAGATGGCCTCCTGGAAGCGGGGAGTGGGAGCAGAACCAGATTTATTAAAAATCTTATCTGGAGGGTTTGCATTTCAATGGGCTGTGGATTTGCATATTTTAACAATAACCTCCGGGTTCTTCTGTCTGGTCTGCGCTCACTGGCTGTCTCTCTAAACCATGATCACTGCTTCAGTAAACCCTTCTTAATCCAAAGGTATAACATCGCCACTTTGCTGGAGAAGGAAGGATTAAAGGCCTTTCTCTCTGGACCAGAAATAGGGCTCTTCCGCGGGTGACCACTTCTGGCCTCTGGACCCTCCTGCTGCCAGGACGTGGCTGAGGCAGGAGGGAGCAATGCCGGTGACAGGCGCATTAGAGGTTTCAGTCATCCATCTGCTGGTGGCTTGGATGGTAAAGAATCTGCCTGCAATGCAAGAGGCCCGGGTTCGATCCCTGGGTCAGGAGGATCCCCTGGAGAAGGGAATGGCCACACACTCCAGTATTCTTGCCTGGAGAATTCCATGAACAGAGGAGCCTGGTGGGCAAGTCCATGGGATGGCAAAGCGTCGAACATGATTGAGCAACTAACACTTTGATTTTTCATCCATTTGCTCGGTGAGCATCTGAACACCTACTGCGTGCCCGGTGCTGTGGGAACAGAACTGTGTGGGCCTTCCCTCATAAAGAGGAGACAAACGTTAAACAAATAAATCTACAAATGGAGAACCGTACTGGTTCATAACTGTCCTAGGTTGTGGAAATGCAGTGGAAAGAGGGGAGCTTGAAGGGACCCTTCAAGGTGGGGGTGGGGGAGCTGAGACCTGAGGTATTGGGGGGTGGCCGAGCAGCAAGTGCCCTGGACCCACAGGCGGGCCTGTGACCTGCCCTCATGCCCTGGGCACGGTGCCACCATCTGGCCTGGCCAGAGTCCCCTCAGAGTCTGGTCCATGAGCAGGGGCTCCAGCAAAGGCGCATGTCACTTACGCAATCACTGCAGAGTGTCCTTGAGTCAAAACTTTATGATGACAGCCAACAGGATCCCTTGACTCTCTCCCCCTCTCTATGGAGCAAACCATATGCAATTTATTAAGGAGGTAATTAAAACAGTGTATTTACAACAAGCTGCAAATAGTGTGTGCCACTTCTGCCAGGCCCCTTCCATGTCTCGAGGGGACTTCAGGAGCCCCAGGGCAAGGGATTCATCCTTCCCTTCCAAGGCTACTGAGGGCCTACTCTGCACAGCCCGGGGAATCCTGGAGCCTGGGATTCAAAATCTGCCCTCTGGGGCTTTAAGCAAACAATCCCTCCATTCATTAATTTGTTCATTACGAATTGCTAAATGCGGCAAAGGCAAAATCCAGGTGGAGGGCAGGGTCGCAGAAGAGCAGCCCACCTGTGGTCCCCACGGTCCCATCCAGGGGCTCTCTTCTCTATCCGTACTGGATGGTCGCCTCCTCATTTATACTGGAGGCTAGAAAGTCTCAGTCCATCCTCCACAAATTACCCAGAGGTCATCTTTAAGAGATAAATCTTTGAGTAACACTGTTTCTGGAGCTTGTGCACAGTTCCACCTGAAAACACGTGATGGTCAAGGAAATGTCTGATGCCTGGAGATAAGCCTGCAAGGTGATGGGGACGCAGAAAGGCACCGTGTTCAGGGCAGCCTCACGGGCAGCCCCCGCCTCTTGCTGTCACCCAGGCCTCCACCCTCGGGAGGGTCCCATCCTTGGGGTTTAGAGCTCTGCAGTTGCCACCTTGAAATTCTTATAATGTCATCCTTGAACTTGGGTTTCGTAAGTGTCGTCCATGGCTTGAAGAAGCCCGTGTAGGGGGGCTTGGGGACTCTGCTTATGATCGATTCTGCCTCCCCCTGCCGGGTCCACATACATCCTGGTCCCCACGTGCAATCACTCTGCTTTCTAGGCCAGCCAGCAATGGCTTGGGTGGAGTTTAGCGAGGGTTGAGTCAGGCCCACTCTCCCTGTGGCCCCCCCGGGCTCGCAGCGCTGTGACATGTCTGTCTGGTCAACAGAGCCCTTGTCATAGCAGGTGACTAATGCATCTCTGAAACAGACTTTAAAATACCCTTGAGGGTCACCTGCCCATGTGGGTTAAGGCAGAGGGGCCATGGGCAGAAGTGAAGTCTGGCCTGAGTTCCCAGGGCTCACCTTGGGCTTGGTTGTACCAGGTAGGTCTGGAGTCAGTGGAAAGGGGAATCCTGTCCACCCCCAGGGTACAGCACAGGTCTGGGTTCCTCTGAGGGTCTCCATGCCTGAGGGGACCTCCTCTTTCTTCTTAACCTTCCTGAGTCTAGCTTACATTTCTCTCCTCAAGGCACCCTCCAGGCATGAGCCACAAAAACGAAATTGTATAATTTTGGCGATTCTGCATAGGAGTTAAATGTTCTGATGTTTGCATTTAAAACTGGCATCACACAAAATAAAGATGAATGGTAGAATCCATGCTAATACTTTAAATTTTATATTTTTCTTTACTTAAAATGACATCAAATAGCTGAGTTAAAAAAAAATACCATGACAAGTCAAGAAAGATAGAAACCATGAAAAAAAGGGAAAGCTTTATATTTTAGTGCTCTAATGATGCCTTTCCCCTTGCTTTTGGAATAAGTGAAAGTGTTCGTCACTCAGTCGTGTCCAACTCTTTGCAACTCCATGGACTGTAGCCCACTAGGCTCCTCTGTTCCTGTGATTCTCCAGGCAAGAATACTGTAGTGGGTTGCCATGCCCTTCTCCAAGGGATATTCCCAACCCAGGGATCTGACACAGGGATAGAATCCAGGTCTCCAGCACTGCAGGCAGATTCTTCACCATTTGAGCCCTGCAAATTGTCTCTCTTCCCAGAGCAGCGATGCCACTGGGATTGGGGCACAGATGTCTGGACAAGCCCAGAGCGCAGGGTCTGCTTCTTCGCCGTCTCCATGGCATCTGTGTGCTAAGGTCGGGGACAGACAGCGTAGAAGCTGAGGTCTCTGGGAGGATGAGAGCAGACAGGGGGACCGAGGAAGAGCAGGGGCCAGGTTTGGGGAGTGGGTGGGCGCACACAGAGCTAAGAGCTGCCTCCAGTGCCGGCTGCGGGTTTGGACAAGAAGAGTCAATATTACCAGATGACTTCCCAGTTTGGGGAGATGTGAGCCCTTCGGGTGAGCAGGGAACAGCGTACCACCAGGTACCCACACACCCCGAAAAGCCAGAAAAGACCCTTGGCTTTGAGGCTTGGACACCCACCCTGAAAGTACATCTAGGGGCTCAGCTGCCACTGGAGAGCACGCTGGCCATCTCCATAGGCCACCACAGTGACCCTGCCACCCCCACCCCAGCCTCACGCAGGGCACTGGCCCGGGCCTTTCCTGGCTCACAGATCGGCAGACAACGTGGAAGCTCACGTCTCTGAGGCCACTGCACTCTCCTCCTTCATTCAGTTCTATCCCCAACGTGAAGGCATTCCTTCATGAGGTCTGTGATGTCACACAAGTACTACCCAAGCATGGGCATGGGTGCACGTGTGTACACACACACACACACACTCACACTCCAGGAGACAAGTCCTGAGTTAGGGTCTGGGAGTCTGGGAGTAGGAAATCAGGTCCCTGCTGTTGTTTGAGAAACGTAACTGCCCCAGTCTGTCACACACCCACACTCATACACTCACACACACACACACGAGAGAGAGAGTAGGCCACAAGTGGCCAGGGGGCTGAGAGCTAACCAGTGAAGTCTTACTGGAAGGACAGGAAGTCTTGTTGAGGAGAAGGAGGGTGTGGGTGGCCATTTCCTGGTGGCTCGGATGGTAAAGGATCCACCTGAAACGCAGGAGACTTAGG
>SJYQ01001169.1:831963-847346 GCA_006410935.1 Redunca redunca
TCCTTCCAGAGCAACAGTGCAGTGTGTGCCCACTCAGTCGTGTCCAATTCTTTGTGACCTATGGACTGTAGCCTTCCTCTATCCATGGGATTTTCCAAGCAACAATACTGGAGTGGGTTGCCACTTCCTACTCCAGGGAATCTTCTCAACCCAGGGATCAAACCCATGTCTCTTGCATCTCCTGCATTGGCAGGTGAATTCTTTACCACTACAGCACCTGGGAAGCCCCCCTTCCAGAGCAGCTTGGGGTCAAAAGAGATGAAATATTCCAAGACCAATCCACCCTCGTCGCGTTAGCTCCATGCCTACCAACCCTGGCTGCATCCCAGACCTCCCACTCCCGGGGCTTAGCTTTTCATTGGAAAAAGACAGAATAATACCTTCCTCAGAGAATTATAAAGATTACATAAGCAAGAAAGCCATAGAAATTCACCCAGGAGAGTACAATGGCCAGAACTGGGTCCAGGTCAGCCGTGGGGCCTTTCTGGAGTGAGAGACCATTGCAGCTCTGGGGTGTGTGAACCAGGGGGAAGGGTTGTTCCAGAAGTGGGGAGAGCCCCGGAAAGGACTGGGCGTGGAGCCTCTGAAGGCACAGAATGGAAACCGGGGGGAGAGCCCTTCCCCCACAGTCAGATGCCTGCTCGGCCTCCTGGATCTTTTTCTCAAGGACTGGAAAGGAGGTGGTTTATGGAGGAGCCAGGGCCCCTGAAAGGAAGTTGGAAATTTCCTTATGGCCCTCTTTCTTCTCCCTGTGATTGGAGGTCCCTGAACCGCACACTTAACTCTGCTGGCAGAGCTTGCATACCCAGCACCTTCCTTTCCCTCAGCTCCACAGGGGGCACCAAGTGGGGACCTCCGAGCAAACAGTGGCACCCAGCCCTCTCAGTGCACCGGCCTCCCAGCATCCTCTCTTGCCCCCTGGCAACCTGCGCTTCCTGGTCCTCTACTCTGTGCCCTGCCTCCCGCCTCTGTCCTCCCTCGAGTGACTCTGCCCTTCCCCGGCTTCCTCTTCACCTTGCTGAGTCATGGGCCCCCACGCTCCCCGACCCAGTCGTCTTGACGCAGCCAAAACTTGCTCAGAATCCTAGACCAGGAGGAAGCTTGCCACGGGCTAGTCCAGCCGCCTCCGGACACGAGGGGAAGTGGCAATGAAAAGCCACCTGGTACAGAACAAAAGGCCCCCAGATAGCCCTGGCAGACCCGGGTTCCCAGGCACATCCTGGCACGTGGCGCCCCGCCTCGGCTTCTGCATCTATCAAATGGGGCGTTTAGTACCTGCCTGCCTCGCGGGGTGCGTTTGGGAGAGAAATGTAGGTAGAATGAGGGATCAGGGAGGTACGCGACACGCAGAAGCATGGGCAGAGACACAAAGTTCGATTCCATTTGCGCGATTCCTCCCGTTTTTATTGTCTGAAATATCTTGGGACCTCAGGGCCTCCTAGCCCATCCTATGCCTCCGGCATCAGGATTAAAAACAGGCTGCGGAGCCTTGGATCCTTGGAGTTGCGAGCCCCCTAGTGGCCTGAACGAGGTATTGCATGGATCCTCCCGAGAGGCCGGCAGCTGCGAGATGGAGGCAGGCCGTTCCCTGGTGTCCTCCTGGCACCCGGACGTCACAGGAGACGAGTAGCTGCCCACCCCGCACGTACCGCCCCCACCCCACCGAGGGGACAGCCTGGCTCCAGTCTGGAGCCCCAACCCTGAGCTCTGCTCCAACCGGGAGCTGCGAGGCCCGGAGCCTCGGGCACCCCTGGGACCAACCGCCGGCGTCTGGGGGATGGCACAGGGGTGGGGTGCCACTTGCTGCCGGGCCCCAAGCTAAGCAGGAGTCAGTTTCGGCCAGAGACCAGCTCGGCAAAGCCAGCTGTGTCCTGGGTGGTCCATCGCAGTTAGCAAGAGCCGCTCACGGCTGGCAGGGGACACCCCAGGGTCTTCAGTCCTGAGACACCCTCCTGAAATCAGGCGGTTCCTAGGGACTGCACCAGGGAGGGGAGGGGGCGGGCCTTTAGTGGAAACCCTCACATTTGTCCCGCTGGTGCTGGGGGCGTGGGTGTCCGCGTCAGAGGAGTGGGCAGTGTGCCGGGTCCCTTGAACACCGGCGCACCTCGGGGTGCAGGCGCGCCTGCCCTAACGCTGCCCCCTGTGCTCTGTTACAGATGAACCGGCCGATCCAGGTGAAACCGGCGGACAGCGAGAGCCGAGGAGGTAGTAGCTGCCTGCGCCAGCCCCCTTCACGTGAGGGCCCACTTGTCTCTGCCCCTCCCTCCTCTCCGGCCTGTCTTCTCCCCTCCCGCCTCCCGCTTCACCCGAGGGCCCACTAGTCTCAGCCCTTCCTTTGCCTCCATTCCCGCCCCAATCGCCAGCACGGGAGGGGGTTGCAGCGACTCCCTGCCGCCGCCTCCAGCCCCTTGGGGAGCTCGTGGCTGGGGCTTGGGACGGGGCTCCGGAGCCCTGGGTGGCTGGTGTGGGGACCGACTGAAGAGGAGGAGGGTGGATCGGGGTCTGCATTTTGCTGGGGTTCCTTCCTCTCTGTGAGTCACTGGGCAGGATGTCCCGGGCTCTCCACTGCCCCCTTTAAGACAACCAGAAGGGCAGGCCCGCCTCTGTCAGGAAGGAAAGTCCCACTGTGATGGGACTGGACTGGCTGAAAGGGCGCCAAGATGGGAGGGAGGAAATGTGCTTCAATCCTTCCCCGGCTGTCCCAGGTGATGCCAGTGGTAAAGAGCCCGCCAGCCAGTGCGGGAGATGGAAGAGATGGAGGTTCGATCCCTGGGTGGGGAAGACCCCCTGGAGGAGGGCACGGCAACCCACTCTGGTATTCTTGCCTGGAGAATCCCACGGACAGAGGAGCCTGGTGGGCTACAGTCCATAGGGTCGCAAAGAGTTGGCCACGACTGAAGCGACTTAGCACACATCTGTGGTGGGAAGCTCAGGCCACATTGGGCAAGTCTGAGGAGGGCTGCCCTTGGGGGTGTGGGGCCACTCCGGCCAAGATGCTGGACCTAGATACAGGCAGACAGACCGATGTCTGGAAGGGACCAGAGCAGAAGGACACACACAGCCTCACCCACAGACGTAGGCCCCCGCTCCCCGAGGGGATGCACTGTCCTCTCCACCAGCGTGGCCTCACCCCCATTGTACACAGAGGGCCGACCAGGCCAGGCTCCAGCTTCCTCTGTCAAGCACCCACCATCCTGGGTTCTGACCGGGCACCGTGCCCACTCCATGCCCATGCCAGCGCCCTCTGCCCCTGGGCCCTCCCTGACTGGGCCTGGACAGTCACTCTCATCTCAGCTCAGCTGGGCACTAAGGAACTTCTCTCTCCCTCCCCCTCCCTCCCCCCAAATTTTCCAGGCAATTAAGAGCCCGAAGCCAAATAGACAAAAGCTACTTGCAAAATTCAGAGTCAAGCTCCTTGTCCTGTAGTGTGGCCACAGGTCGCCTGCCCACCTTGGGGGATGTCTAGGGTCCCTCCAGCACAGTCGCTGCCCTCAGGGGGCCCAGCAAGGCTCCCACCTGGGTACAAGGCTTCTGTGGCCCTCCAGACCCAGGCCTCGAATCACGCCCAACAGGCCAACCGGTGTCCTGGTGCTGCCCAAAGGAGCCCCATGCCCCAGGGCACAGGCCCGTGTCCCTGTGACCCCCTGAGAGTGTCCCGTCCTGGGGACCCCCATAGTGGAGGTGGAGACAGGTCAGCTGGAGAGCAGAAACGGTTCAGGTGTGAAGGGCTTATGTTGCAGAGACCACCTGATTCACTCTGCTGGCTCCTGCCCCACTCCTGGCAGCCCAGTTACTTGCCTTTCTCTGCACACAGAGGCTCCTCAAACACCCAGGGCCAGGCCTCCGGCAATGCCCCTGCCATGCGGCGGGGCCTCACAGAGGCAGTGGAGACCCCGGCCCTTTGGGGGAGAGCCATCAAGTAAGGGAGGGAGCTCTGACGGCACCCACACCCCAGAGGAGGGGTCCCCAAGGTGGGGGCAGCCAGAGGCCTCAGAGGAGGAGGCACCTGAGCTGATTGAAGGAAGGGACATTCCACACCTGGGGAGGGGGAGTGGCCGGAAGAAGGCCCAGTGCGGGGAGGGCCTTCCACCACCACCACCAGCTCAGAGCCCCCACAGGTTTACACCAGGCTCACAGCCTGTGCCGCGAGGCCCGCACACTGAGCTCCAACACAAACCATTTCTCCCTCACTTGCCGTGGAAGCAGCCGCCTTTCGACTCCAAGTTGCTAACCTCATCTCCTTTCTCCCATATATCTCCCGCGTTAACACTTGCCCCAAACCAGATTAATCAGCTTTTTTATCCTTCCTGCGGTAGCAAGGGGGTGGGGGTGGGGGCAGGGGAAAGAGAGCCAAACCTAAACATCTATCTATTAATTGCATATTCAATATTAGACAGTGAGATGATCCTGAGTCAGCATCATCACCAAGCTCTTTGGGAAAAAAAAGAAAGTTTAAAATAATTTAATATCCATTAAATACTTCTTCTGTGGAGGGAGGGGAATGGGGGAGAGGTGGGCATTAACAAAGATGAAAGAAATGGGAATAGGAGACGGAGCCGGAGGCAGGGGTAGGAGGGGGAGGGGTGGAGAAATCCAACAGGAAAGGAAGAGCCCAGAAAGGAGAAGAGGAAGGGGCAGAAAGTGGAGAGAGGCCTGGGGGAAAGCAGGAAGGAAGGAGGAAGCCCGGGAGCTGGGGAGACTTGGGGTCACAGGTGTGGGGGCAAGAAAAAGGGGTCCTGCAGGGAGAGGCGGGTTTACCCCACCCTGGCTCGCCGCATCCTGGGTTCCACAGGCTAGGTGCTTGGCTGGGGCTCCCCAGGAAGAGTACAGGATGGCAGTTCTTGTTCTGGTCCTGGGTTCTAGCCCCACCTTTGTGCAAAATGAGCTCCGGCCTGGACACCACTTCTCTGGGCCTCCACGTCTTCACCCAAGGACAAGAGAGCTCACTTCCCAGGGAAGCTGGTGTTTACAGAGCACCCACTGAGGGCTGGCATTTATTTTATTTTATTTATTTTTCTTTTGGGGGCACCATGTGGCTTGTGGGATCTTAGTTCCCTGGCCAGGGATTGAACCCACACCCTTGGCAGTGAGAGCAGAGAGTCTTAACCACTGGACTGCCAGGGAATTCCTAAAGGCTGGGATTTTAAACACACACATTTAACCCATACAACAACTTTGGGAGGTGGAAGTTTGGCCCCACTTAAAGGTACAAACGAAGGCTCAGAGAGGCCATGTAACTTGCTTCAGATCACACAGCTATGTGGTGGCCGAGCCAAAATTCAAAGCCCTGCCTGTCAGTCACCAGCACCCAGATGCTCTGCGTTCCTCAGACTCCTAGGATAGTCTTTTGGACTCTGGGGACAATGGGAAGGTGCCACAGGCATTTGTCTTACCTCTGTGTTCATTTTCAAGGTAAATAAGGGGCATGGAGCAGGGTCCCAGGTGAGGGAGGCAGGTCCCTGCTGGACAAGGAGCTTCCAGACCTACCCATAAGACACGGGAGACCAGGACTGCAGGGGTCAGAGAAGAGAGAGCTCATTGAGCAGCAAGCAGGGAGGGCTTCCCAGAGGTGAAAACTGGACCAAGAGGTGTAGACGCGGCAGGAGACAGGGAGGGCACAAAGTGAAAATGGAGCCCCGAGCTCAGGGCCAAGTGGGTGCGCGTGTCTCGGTCAGAAGCAGGAGCCACTGGCCCTGTGTGGGGACCCGGCAGAGACAGGGCATTAGAGCTCGAATACCCCTGGGCAGGAGAAGAGGAGAGAGCCCCAATACTACCAAGAGCCAGGCTTCCAGCTGTGAAAGAAAACCAAGGGAGAAGGAGCCACCCCGACTGCAAGGAAGTTCCTGTTAACCCCACCGAGCTTCCTGGAACAAATCGTATTCAGCTCAGATTCACCCCCAGCCCCACAGAAGCAAGCCCTTTCATTCACCAGGGGAGTGAGGCAGGCTGGGGACAGTAAACACATGGTGGGCCCCCCGCCACCACCCCCCCACCCCCTACTCCCNCTCAGAGCGAGCAGGGAGGCGCCAAGGAGCCCTGTGGCGGGGGACGGAGCAACGGTGAGAGCCGCCTTGAGGGATGCCCGCCATGCTCTCACCTGTCCAGGACCTAAACTGGAAACCACAGGGGCACATTCCAGCCTCCAGTGTGAGGCCTGAGCTGGGGGCGGGGTCAGGCCCGTGTGGGGACCGCCAGGGGCTCCTCCAGCCCCTCCCTAGTCCGTCGGGCGTGTTTTCCGGAGCGGGCCTTCATCAGATCCAAGCCAGGGAGGCAAAGGGCAGCCTTGCCTGATCCCGAGAGGGGAGGCTGGATGGGGGCCTGCGATCACGGAAGGGAGGGTACCGGCGACGTGGCAGGAAGGCTGAGCTCCTGTGTCTCCCGCCACCTTCAGGGCCTGGGGGAGACTCCGGAGAGGAAAAAGGAAGTGGCCTTGCGCCCCAGCCATGAACCCTCCACATAGGGAAACTTGGAGCCTGGGAGCCCACGTCTGGTCTCTCCACCAGCCCTGTTGGGGGCAAGTGGGACAGCCCCTCCTCGAGACGTTCATTTCCACTCCGTGCAGGCCAGTCGCTTAGCCACGCAACTCGTTGAGCCTCTCGCTGCTCCCTGTCCGTTTACCAGCATCTTCAGGGCCCCTCACCACAGCCCGCGCTTGTGTGGCAGCGGAGTCCCGCTGGGCCAGCTAATGAGGTTGGACCTGATTCGTGGATGTTGCTCCGAGACCCTCCCCGAGGCCACATTCCCCGCCACAAAACCGGGGCTGACTCGGTCCTCCACCATCTGTAGCCCCATCAGTTCCTGGCGCTTTTAAAATCTTATTAAGTTCCTCATTTCTCCTCGGAGCATTATTTTATTTCTAAACAGACCCAGACCACGTGCAGTTGGGAGGCCTTGGAGGGTCCACTGGGGGACCAGCTGAGGGGTGTGGGTCTCACCTTCAGGTCCTGGCACCCTGGAGAGCCAGAGCCACCCTGCTGACCCCCCGACGCTGGGTTTCTTACCTCCAGACTTTTCTAGCTATTTAGTCCCATACTCTAGTTAGGCAGTTTCGCAAGTGGCAGATGAAATGGCCCTGCTTTCGGAAAATTCAATATACAGAAATTTTCATTTTCCAGTCTCAAGAGGCAACAAATGACTCCCTCAACCAAAGCTTCCAGGGAGACAGAGGCCCCTTGGGGTTCTGCCAGGCCCCAGGCGGGAGAGGGCACACGAAACATGAGACCAGAGGGCCAGGGTCCACAGCATTTTGAGGATTCATCTGAATGATGCCAAACCGGTAGGAAACAAGGTTTTAAAAAATGGTGTTACTCTAGATGACCTGACCCAAGGTGCAGTTTCCGGGGGTGGGGGGCGGGGGGTGGTGTCAGGAAAGGCTTGGAGGCAGGTGTGAACTCTTGCGGAAGATCCTGGGTGAGGTTCCCCTGGGGTTGGGGGTGGGCTGGGCAGAGACCCCAACCCCAAGAACCACCTCATTTCTGCCACAGCCAAGCTACTGTCTGGAAGTCAAGTCCCACAGCTAGGGCACCACCCACCCTGTGCCCAGTCTCTCCCCTTTGGGGCATCAGGAGTGTCCGCCCAGGGTCAGCACCTCCTGACCTCTGGGGCTCCTGGCTGGTACCCCGCCAGAGAGATCTCAAAATGAGTGGAGCCCACCTCACCTCAGCCAGAGGATGCGACACTGAGCCGAGAAGGGGTCCGGTGACTGAGGCCCCAGGCAGCCACCTAAAGGAGAGGGGTCTGCAGCTCAGAGCAGAAGACACCCCCCGCCCCCCGCACTTTTTGTGGCCCCACAGAAGCCCCTGGGAGCAGGCAGTGTGTATGTTCCGCTGAGGGCTGCTGGCCGTGTGTGTGATGGGGGTGCACTGGGGTGCCTTTCCTTGCCACAGCCCCCAGACCCTGCAGACCCCCACATCCTCAGCTCCTCAGTCATTAGGTTCAACATCATGCTCCCTTCTCACAGCTGTGTCTGCCTCCAAGGGCCTGGAGCGAGGGGTCGAGGTGAACCTTTGGTTGGGAGATAGCTAACTGCCCCAGTCGGCCAGGCCTGGACGTAGCACCTGGTGCCCTGGAGGGGCCTCAGGGGCCATTGTGTCCAGCCGCATCCCCTTAGGTCCCCCAGGGCCCCAGTCCACCTCTCACACTGCCCTCCCGCTTTTAAAAACCACCCAGAAGGAAAGCAACTCCTGGCCTCTCTCAGCCTCCTTCAGAGCTTGGAAATCCCGTTTTGTCAGCCTGTCCTGCCCTATTCCCTCTGGAATCTCTTGAGTTGTAGATTGTAATGTTTTCCCTTGAACACCAGCCCCAGAGTTGATACCACCGCAGATCTCTCATGTACTCGCATCCCTGATTTATTTTGGACTGATGCTTAAAGAAAAGGCATTACAATGTTCAGCTCGGGAAATTCATGTCAGATCTAAGACAGCACGACCCCACTTCCCAGACAGTGGTGGTGCTCAAGGAGCAGCCTGGAGCAGGGGCCCTATGCCCTTGGGGAGGACTGAGGATCAGACATCTCATCACCAGGCCAAGTGGCCCACCCAGGGCTTGGCTTCTTTGGTGGACAGAAGTTCTACCACATATCTGACTGTAATCTTGCCTACTTTTGTTTAGGAATTTCCAAGCTGTTTAGTCGTTCAGTGGTATATGACTCTTTGCGATCCCATGAATTGCAGCACACCAGGCTTCCCTGTCCTTCACCACCTCCTGGGGATTGCTCAAATTGATGTCCATCAAGTCGGTGATGCCATCCAACAAACATCTCATCCTCTGTCTTCCCCTTCTTCTCCTGCCCTCAATCTTTGCTGGTGTAGGGTTCCTCTGTTCTGGGGTTTTATTCTCCATAACCCTTGCTCCTTCTGACTTAAAAGGATCTTTGCCTCCTTTCTCTCCCAGGCTGCTTTTAAAAAGAAAATTTTAAACTCCAGAAAGGTCCTCTTGTTTACACAACTGAACCCAACAGCAGCTGCATGAAGACAGGTCTTTGTGGCTGGAGAAGGAAGAGCGGCTGTTGGGAAAAAGGGTCCCTAGAGAGGGCCCCCATGGGGCAGACGTACATTATAAATACCTCGGTAACTCCTGCCATAGGTGCGAAATTATAATTAACTGCAAACCTGCTGAGCTTAAATGGACTTTAGGTTTGCAGCTGGGGGAAGGGGTGTTGATTGATCTGCATTTTGTTGTTAAAGTTCTTTTAATCCATTCGGCAAGTTAAGTGGAGACTCGTGGCTCCTCACCAAATTCCCTCTGGCCCCCGGCTAATTTAGCAAAGGACTGTTTCAGGGGAAATGGGATATTAATCATTGCAAATGGGCTCCTGGATGATATTTAAAAGCTGCCTCGCGTGTGCCCAGGCTGAAGGGACCGACAACAGGAACAGGGATGACAGAGTGAGGGCACCACGGCCCCCTGTCTTCCGCGCTGTCCCACGGGGTGCTTTTGCAGGCACTGTGTGCACGATGTAGAAGGCGGATACACACTTCCCCAGGAGGCCGGCAGGATGTGAGAGAGGATGTCACAGGCAGTCCTTCCTGGACCAGGCAGTCCTCAGCGCAGCCTCCAGTGAACCCCGATGCAGGCAAGACTCATCCAGCGCCCTCCTGGCCCCCGGCACACCCCACTCGAAACAGCCTGATAGCAACGTGGCAGCGGTGAGGCTGTGCAGGGGGAGGTGGGGGGGGGGTGGTGAGAGGCAGGGAGAGACAGCAGGGACCAGAGAGATGAGAAAGGGTAACCCCTGTTTGACCTTCATGAGGAGAGGATTTGCACAAGGAAAGGCAGAGTTTTCCAGGTGGGAAAATAGCCAGAGCCAAGGACAGCTTGGAGGATCCGGAGAGGCGGGAATGAGGGAGGGCAGGATATGGGAGCAGTGATTTCCAGAAGGTGCCTTAAACTGACACATTTAGGTGAAGGGAAGCCATCTAAGGCTTTGGGGCAGAGGGTGACAGTATATATATGTGTGTGTGTCTGTGTGTGTGTGTGTGTGATGCTTTCCAAACAGTAAGTTAGGAAGACTCAGCCAGATGTGGGGAGGGAGCCGGAGCAGAGAGCAGGGCAGAGATGGTGCTGGTCATCACACCCACACGTCCTGCCCCTCCCACAACAATCTCTCACCAGCTCCTATTGCAAAGGGGATGGTGACACTCCCTCGGAGCTGCCATAGGTGGAACGCAGTTGGTTTGCTGTGGAATATTCCCTGATGACAGCTGCTGTGTTTATTCTATTCTTATAGTCAAGTCCTCTGGCGGTGAGAGGTGATGAGGGTGAGGACCGTTGACAAGGTGTGATCAACAAAGTGCCAACAGAAATCATACTTTCCAGGGCCAGAGCTGTACTGTGCGTGTGAATATACCAAAACAGGGTGAGCCAAGGAAGGCTTCCTGGAGGAGGTGATAATTGGGATGACAGGTTTACCAAGAGGTAGCACCTGGACTGTGCCACAGTCAAAGATATGAAAACAGAGACAAACAAGGCAAATATGTGGCATCTTAGATCTTTTTAAAAATAAAGTAGAGTTGGTTTGGATGGAGAGGAGGGTTCACTCTCTGCAGTAAGAAGACCAGATGTGGTGCACTGTGGGTCTCCCTGCTCCTCGTATTCCAGGGCACAGAAGTCCTGGGTGTGGCACATGGGCCATCTGAATCTGGGGCCAACCTGTCTCTTCTCACCCTTCAGTCCCAGCTCACCAAGCCCATCCCAGGGCTGTTTCTCTACCATAAGCCACTGCCCAGTTTTCCTGATCAGATGTGCCTGCCCGCTGTTAGAGAGGCTTGCTCCTTCCCCACCCAGTTCAGGACAATACACAGGGGATCTAGGCAATGCCTGCAACAGCTGCTGCTAAAGCCATGCCAGGACACTGAAAGGAAGATTGAGAGCCAGTAGGGACCTCAGGTCTCCCATTAGGCCACCCAGAGCCTCCAGTAAGAGCACACCAGTCTTGGCCCTGCAGGGTGGGCCAAGCAGCACCCCTATTCTCTTAGAAAGGAGAGGTGATTTGCCCAAGATCACACAGTCAGTAATCAGCCTTCACACTGAGCCCTTCAGCCAGGACCTTGCTGCCTTCTCTCAGGCCTGGCTGTGGTGCCAAGACCCAGAGAACATTCTCCCAGCATCCACGCCCCCTCTCAGAGGCATCAAGGATGCAGTTGGACCACAGCCTTCAGGGTGAGCTTTCCAGCTCCTCACTCCCCTCCCTGATGCCCTTTGGGAATGGGGGTGGGTGTAGAGGAATTTGGGGAGGGTCCGAAGCTGAACTTTCCAAGGTGCAAAGGTAGCAACAAGATGAGCCTGTCTGTGGTCTTTCTCAGCACCAAGGGTTAGCTGGGAGGGGCAGGTGGAGACACTCCACGTCTGCTGGCAGAGGAGAGCCAGCCTGGGCACTCAGGGTCTTGTCTGCCGGGCCTGGAGAGGAGGAAGGCTTGGCAGAGGCTGGAGGGCAGCAGGGACAAGCCAGCATAGATTTTCTTTTCGATCACATCAGAGACAAGCCCATGATGCTGACTCATGGATGTCTTGTCCCAGATGCCACATCCCAACTGGGTAACAGGCCCAGGTGACTTAGGAGGCTTAAGGTTTGGACATGAATGGCTGACCGCAAGTGACTCAGAAATGCAGAGAGATGATCCCCACCCCTGGAGAGCTGACCAGGAAAAACAAATGTGTGGAGGATTCCAGAATTCTTTAATCCAGATTCTTTAAGTCTTTGCTGAACTTTGGGTCCTAGAGAAGGTCAATCTGGTGAGGAGATCAGCTTAGACATAGTGGAGACAGCAGGCGCCATGGCTGGCAGAGGGGAGAGCTATACAGGGGGAAGCAGTCAGGGAAGGCTTCCTGGAGGAGGCTCCCTACTGGAGGGAACTCAGGCTGAGAAACCAGTGACACCAGGATGCAGGCCCTGTGGCATAAACCCTGTCCAGGGAAAATGAGGAGACCGGGTGACTCAAGGAGAGGGCTCCAGGGAATGCCCCACTAAACAGCTGGGGGTCTTGTGGAAGATGAAGGGAACTGGTGATTGGTGAAAGCTGGATATGGGAAGGCTGGTCACCTGCAGCGGGGCTGGACAAGGTGTCAAGGAGACTCGGGAGAGGCTCTTCCGATCTCCAGCTGTGAGGGGAGAGGACGGGGGTATGGGAATTAAACTCTTAAGTTCAAGAGCCCTTTTGTCACCATGAAATACAAGCCCCAAAGCCACCCCGGCCCTGCCCAGTACCTGCTGCATTCAGACCTCCAGGTACATGCCCACCTTCAGGCACGTGGCCAGCCTTGGACAGCCCACTCTGACCCTTCCAGATGCCCAGCTCTGCATGGGCCCTTGTAAGGGTCCATCCTGCAGGAATGCTGTCTCGAGCAGCTCCTCGCTGGTCTTTCCAGCTCTCTGTGTGAGCCATGAAGTCAGGCAGTGGGTGTTAGTATCTCATCGGAGCAAGTCTGCCTGCCCAGCCTCACAGGCCAGCCTCCCATTCGGCTCTCTAAACAGGAACTTTCTCTACCTCTCAGCTCTCTGCTGGCTGAAAAAGCAGCCCTCTATTTCATTTCCCCCACCCCAGGCCCTCCAAAGCCTGGCCCTCAGGCAGGGGGCAGCCGTGGGCAGCGGGGCGGATGCCGCTGACATTGGCATTCTCCTTGCAGTGCGTCTTAATAATTTAATGGCTATTAGCAGGGCCACGGTGGTAGAGGGGGAGGGGGCGCATGGGGAAGATTTATAGAGAGAATTCACTCCAGGTTGGGGTTTTGTCTTCCTCTGTTTTCCTGGCATTTATCATGCATGTTTTAATTTGGATCGGAGAGTTGCTACCATCTGGCCATTATCGCAAAGAAATATTCATTTTCACTGAGTGACACGGGCTCCATTCATCACAGAGCACGCTGATTGCCCTGCGAGTGTGGGGCTGCGCTTTCTCCTTCGCTTCAAATGAACCCTGAGCTGTGAGCAGGTCCAGTTTGTGGGGAGCAAAGACACAGGGCCCACGGCTGCCCATGAGCTCCCAGCCAGGTGGGCAGGGGCCACTTTGGGAGATGGCCAGGGTTGGGGTAGGGAGGAGCAAGCCCCCTCCTGCCATCACAGTCTTGCCTCCCCTCATCTCCCCGGGGGTGTTGTGGGGAAGGGCTCTGGGTAGCCCCCTGCACTCTCCCCCCGGCTCCTGACAGCCAATCCCCCACCCAGCCTGCTGTCCGGGGCAGCCCCCAGCCCAGACCAGAAATGGCTGGGGTAGGGCCCCTGCTCGGGCATCAGCATCTGCTAAAGGCAGGGACGCTGTGCCGCCAAGGGCATCCTCCCTCCCTCATACCGCTCTGGTGGTGTCATTTCAGGTCAGGGCTGTGTAAGGGACAGAAGGGCCTCTTTGCTTTCTTCTCATCACGCTGTAGTGGTACCATCGGGGTGGGGCCTGTGGGAAGAGACGTGTCTGCCTCCAATTGGGACATTTCTGGAGCGTCACCCTCGTCTCCACACACTGCTCACTGCACCGTCAGGGGCCGCTGGAGGCCTCTCGTCAGCAAGGGGAACCCAAGCACAATGCTGGACACCCATGGGGGGCGTTCCAGAGCATCCTCTATCGGGCTGAGCTCCACTTTATCCCACTCTGTAAGCAGGCCTCCAGATCTGCCAGACAGAGAAAAATCTCTTCATCCATTTTAAATAGTGAGTTCAGAGCACCTAGACCTTGCCGGGCCCCCCTTCTTGTTCCCTGCCGATGGGTCTTCAGACTCTTCACCTCACCCCCCACCCCCAGCATCCAACACTCTGGGAGAAGAGCCAATGAGAGGCAGAGACGGCTTCAGGGGGAAGGCGTGTGCTTTGCCAGAAAGGCAAAATTAGGCAGGAGTGTTTTCATCTACCAGAGTTCTGAACCCCTGGGGCCACCAACTTTCCTGGTCTGTGTCCTGGAAACTGTGGCCAGACCCTGAGCCTAAGGCCCTGACCACCTAGTAGGATCCAGGTACTAGTATCCACCTACCAAGACCCAGGGGACAGTGCTGAAGGAAGCCCAAGGGGAGGACTGTGCGAGCTTCGCTGCCTCTTTCCCATCAGAGAAGAAAAGCCCTGAAGTCCTACCCCTACAGTAACCCCCACACAGCTCTGTTCGGTAAGCTCTGATTGAGCATCCATTGTATGCATCCCACACCCCAGACAGATGAGCCCCACCAACACGATTCTTGGCTGAAAGTGAAACTCGTTCAGTCACGTCCGACTCTTTGCGGCCCCATGGACTATACAGTCCATGGAATTCTCCAGGCCAGAATACTGGAGTGGGTAGCCTTTCCCTTCTCCAGGGGATCTTCCCAACCCAGGGATCGAACCCAGGTCTTCGGCGTTGCAGGTGATTCTTTACCATCTGAGGCACCAGAAAAGTCCAAGAATACTGTAGTGGGTAGCCTTTCCCTTCTTCAGGGGATCTGAAGCAGGGATCGAAGCAAGGTCTCCCACATTGCAGGTGGATTCTTGCCTGGGACTGGTGTCGAAACAGTGAGACCATTAGGAAACTGGAAAAGACCTCTAATACACTAAGTTGACCTCAAGTAAGGGCCATCAGGTGCAGTGTAGGAATCACACAGGCCCGAACCCCTCCCTCTCTCTGCCATGGGCTAGGTCCTTCCTTTGGGTGACTTGTGTTTCCCCTTCTCCCAACTCCGCAGCTTAGGTAATACTGGGCATTGGACAGAAGAGGACACCGAAGCCCAGAGGGTTACTTGCTGGGGTCACCAGCTGGTGGGTAGTGCACCTGGAAGGAGCCTAGGACCTTCTGATTCCCAGCACCAAGCAGTGAGTGTGGAAAAACCTAGGACAGCTTCGAGCAGGAGGTGGCATTTCAGCTGGACACGGTGGAGAAGCGACATTCTAGGCAGGGAGCGCTGCTTGCCTGCCCTCTGCCCCTGGTTTTCTATCCTGGCACTTGTTGAGCTAAATTAGCTGTCCCCCACCCCGCGGGGTCCTCCCTCCCGCTTCCGGCGGCCCGGGGAGAGGTCCCCACCGCCTAGGAAGGCGGGGAATGTTGCTGAGCGAGGCTGAGGACCCCTCCCCGCCCCTCTCCCCAGCTCGGCGCCGCCCCCTCCCCCCTTGGAGCTCATTCCGTGACACCAGCAGCTCTGAAACATCTGCTCCTCTATCCGGGACCCGCAATTTGAATAAATTACCCCGACGTGGCAGCAGCCTGTTATTAATGGCTTGAGTTTTATAAGATGCTTTAGTTTAATAACACTGTAGCCCAGCGCCGCACTTCTCGCGGATATTTTTATATTTCGCCGCCTCCTGCCTCCCTCCATCCTCCGCGCCGCCAAAAGAGCTCTGGTCTGGGAGCCAGGACCCCGTCAACCCCCTCCCCCCGACCCTCCGGCTCCTCCCTGGGAACCAGGGGACCACCAGCCCCCACCTGCGTGCCACAGCCTCG
>SJYQ01001169.1:854034-868528 GCA_006410935.1 Redunca redunca
CTGAGGCAGCTGCAGGCAAGGGGAATGCCATCTGATAAAGGCGTGTGTATTGAAGTGTTAGAGGCTGACTCCAGGGGATGAGGGACTTTGCATTCTAGAAGAGAGTCCTGAAGACAGCAACGCTTACCCCAATGAGATAAACCTGATGGTGGGATCCAATACCCCTTGGCCAGCAGTGGGTAGGGGTTCCCGGTGCCCTCAGCCACATGTTACGCCTCGCAGACCATCTGCCCTGTGAATACGATGGACAAAAAGGAGAGAGAGGAGTTTATAAGCATCTCTCTCCTTCCTGCTGACTTTCCACTGGCCTCCGGCCCCCTGGCTGTCAGCCTTTGATTTCCCCTGCTCCCTTCTTATCTTTCCCTTGCTGTCGATATCGCCTTAATTGATTTCTGGTCTAGGTCAGAGCTCTTGTGTCTGGTTTCTGTCTGGTGTGTTTCTCCCCGCTCCCCATTCACACAAGGTCTGTGGGAAGAGCCTGGAGGGGAGACTGTGCTCTTGATTTAGCCCTTGGTTGGGGCTGGCAGGGGGGCTTTCCCATACATCGCTGGCTTACAGATCCCAGAGCCTTCACCCTGCCCAGTCTGAAAAGAGAATGATCCCCTTAAGAAAATGATGCTGTACCATGAGTGGAACCAGAGCCAGGGGCTGTCCCCTGCGTGGGTCATCGGTGTGGACTGGAGCAGTCAAGGAGGGCTTCCAGGGAGGGGTGTTACACAGGTTTTCAAGATGGGGAATGCAGAGATCAGCAGGGGGAGGGAAACAGCATGAAACTAGGGCACCCAGGGGTCCCAGTGCACCAGAACAGGTCCAGAGTTGTCGATTCTCCTGTACTAATTGTGAATAGTATCCCCTTTCAACCTAACAAGAGTCCCAGTTTGAGCAATAAATTATAGAGTCACTCAATACGTTAAAAACCAACAAACAATACAGATAATTAAATGGCAAAACCCAGAGGCAAGTTTGCCAAGTGGCTGGAAGGAAGGGTCCTGTAGGAGGCAAAGAGTGAGCAGAGAGGAACAGAGACAGGGGCTGGAGGTGTTCCTGGTGCCCTGAGTGCCCTGAGGCCTCAGAGCACCTCACAGGGCCCCTCCCCAAGTCAGTGGCTCTCAGCAATGCCACACGCCTCTTTCCAAGAGGAGACAGACCCAGAGCAGTGACTGCACTGGACTCAGGCCACACAGATCCAGCTCGTTGGCCATGGATGAGACCCCTCTCTCACACCCCAGCATCCCATCCTTTCCACCTGGGGAAAGAGTGAGAGCTGGGTGTCCCGCTACTGCCACTGGGGCTGGAAGACTCCCCAGGCCCACCTAGGTGTGGGTACAGATCATAAAATCCTACTTCTTACTACCTGTGCAGCAGTGGGTGAGCCTCTTAATCTCTGTATGTGCCTTTGTTTCCTCATCTGCAGAGCAACCACCACCATAGTAATGTCATTTCTGATGACTGGCATGTTGCAGGAACTCCAAAAATAGGCGGTGTCCTTTCCCTAAACCTCCAAGAGAGCGTCCTTTCCCTCTGCACTTTCTGGGCCCTCTCTGAATTCAGTGTTCTCTGACCCATGCCAATATGTTTAGCTTCATCACAGCCCTCCATGGGGCCCTGCATGAATGCATGCTAAGTTGCTCAGCTGCGTCCGACTCTTTGCAACCCTATGGACTGTAGCTCGCCAGGCTCCTCTGTCCGTGGGATTCTCCAGACAGGAATACTGGAGTGGGTTGCCATGCACTCCTCCAGGGGAATCTTCCTGACCCAGGAATGGAACCTGTGTCTCTTGCAACTCCTGCACTGCAGGCAGACTCTTCACCACTGAGCCACCAGGGAAGCGTCCGTGGGGCCACTGTCATTGAACTCATGGAGTGCTCCTCATTCACCCCCAAAGTAGTCCTTTTAGCCTGTAATTCACTCACTTCATCCCAAACTGGATTGCAGTTCCTTCTTGAAAAGTTTTAAGGCTGGGCTTCTTAGGCACCAGTGACCACTGGGCAATGTCCTTGAGGAAACAGGAGGTGGAAAGCTGGGTCAGCGAGTCCTTCTCAAGCAGTGCCTCTGGGACAGACATAGGGATGGGCTGAGCCATCATCCAGGGGAGACACTTGTAAAGAGGCACAGCATGAAGAAATGCCTCCTGCTGCCGTCAAACTGGAAATGGAGCCCCAGAGATGGAAAGAGGACTGGCATTCGCCCAAATACCCACATGGCACAGGAAGATGGGCCCTGACAGGGCTACAATGGTGCCTCTGGCAGCAAGGGGGTAAGGGAGGTGGGCCGTGGCCCTCCTACCTGAGACTCACCTATTATATCTGCTTGGAAATCAAACTGTAAACTGATGTCTAAGAGAAAACAAGAGTTTAACTTCTGCATCTCTCCTATCTTCTCCAGCAAAGAGCTTGGCCTTCAGGATGAGAAATGTAGATAAACACTGTAAAAAGAGAATTAACACCCAAACAAGGCAAGGCCAGCAAACCTAGCCCCGTAAATTAGACTGAATCTCGGGTCGGAGCCAACTGTGAACTGTGTCCCTGGGAAGACAGATGAAACAGGCAGACAGGCTCTTGGAACAGTCGGGGGTCATCTCTGAGGCATCATAGAGCCTGGAAATGAACAAGGCTCAAGTTTTCAAAGGGTAAGAGGCCAGATTCCAGAAACTGGCAGCTTATCAATCTTGAAGAGAACCTTTGGCAACATTCTAGAATGAATTTGTCAAACTAGCGAAAAGTGATGGTGAGTTAGGAACCCAGAATGAGCTGGGTTGGGGGCTGGGCACCTGTCTTAAGTGAGTGCTGCTGGGCCTAACCTAGCATCGTGTCACCTAATGGGGCATTATAGAGCCTGAAAATGAACAAGGTTCAAGTTTTCAAAAGGTGAAGAGTCTGGATTCCAAAAATCGGCAGCTCATCAGTCTTGAAGACAACCTTTGGTGAAGGTTGCCTAGGGTGACTCAGAGCTGGGTGGATGGAGAGGAAGGTCCCTGGAGATATTGATGGCCTTCATCTTTGTGCCCTTTTGTTGAACATTTTTATCTAGGACCTGGTTGGGAGGGGAAATCATAGAAGCTGAATTTTAAGTGAACTCATGACCCACAGCTGGTCTGGAAGATGAGATGCTAAACTACATTCACAACCTGAAGACATCTCCCCAGGGAAGGTCTCTTTCCAGATGTAGTGTTCCATGAGCCGCTGCATCTTCCCCCATATCTGCCATCATATTGATGATAGTACCGGGGTTCCAACAGCGTCCTTCCTGAATCCCCAGAACCTACACCGTATACTTTGTGTACTTGTCGGTTCTTTGTCAGCCTATTGGTTGATTAGTTTCTGTGATCCCTCCCTCTGTGACCCTTACATACTTTGCATGGTAATGAGACAAGAATCCACTGGGGTCCTTTGAGAATCTGATGGAAGCTATGAACCCTCTCTCCAGGAGAAATACTCATAGATATGAAATGGTGCTGACCACTTCAGGGGTCCACAGGCCCCCTTTAGCTTGTCAGAGAACCTCCTAGGAAACCATGAATTTTCAATAGCCAGCCCCTGCTTCATCTGGCAGGTTCAGCCCCTCAGCCTGACTCAATCTATCCCCTCCTTCCTGGGGAAGGAGGGGCAATGAGCACAAAAGGCTCTGGTGCCTGTTGCGGGTTAAACAGTGTCCCTCCAAAGTTCAGGTCAACCCCGAACCTCGAATGTGACTTTATTTGAAAACAGGGTCTTTACCAATATAATCAAGGGCAGATGAGGTCATGTTGGATTAGGATGGACCTTAGATCAACTTTGCTGACAAAGGTCCATCTAGTCAAAGCTATGGTTTTTCCAGTGGTCATGTTGGACTAGATGGACCTTTGACAGCAAAGTTGATCTAGGGTCCGTCCTAATCCAACATGATCGGACCATAAGGAAGGCTGAGTGCCAAAAAATTGATGCTTGTGAATTGTGGTGCTGGAAAGGACTCTTGAGAGCCCCTTGGACTGCAAGGAGATCAAACCAGTCAATCCTAAAGGAAATCAACCCTGAATATTCACTGGAAAGACTGATGCTGAAGCTGAAACTCCAATACTTTGGCCACCTGATGCGAAGAGCTGACTCATTGGAAGAGACCCAGATGCTGGGAAAGACTGAAGGCAGAAGGAGAAGGGGGTGACAGAGGATGCAATGGTTGGAAGGCATCACCGACTCAATGGACATGGGTCTGAGCAAACTCTGAGAGACGGTGAAAGACCAGGAGGCCTTGGAGTCACAAAGAGCTGGACACGGCTGAGCAAGTGAACAACAGCAGCACGGAGCCAGTAGGACGGGTGTCCCTGGAGGAAGGAGGAGATTCAAGCACAGAGACACGGGAGCACAGCGAGAGCATCACGTGACGAAGGAGGCAGAGCCTGGTGTGACAGCCCTGCCAGCTAAGGAAAGCTGAGGATTGCTGCCGATACACACCAGCAGCTGGGGAGAGGCCAGGAAGCATCCCTACAGCCTGTAGAGGAGTCACAGCCCTGCGATGCCTAGCCCCCAGAACTGCAAGAGAGTAGATTCTGTTGCTTTAGGATGCCCAGCTTGTGTGCTCTGTCGTGGCCACCCTAGGAAACCGACACCATGCCTGGAGACAACTGGGAGTTCCCTCCCTACGACATCATGGGTTTCTGTTGGGCCAGACTGTCCATCCGAACCACTACCACTAGGCAGGCCCCAGGTTTGCCCAAGAGAGGTTTATAGGCCACTTGAAGAGAAGTTAGCAATCCGAGCACATCCATCTTAATAAGTTTTATTATAGCCTGCCGGTTTAGACTAATGACTAATTTATTGTATAAAATACCAGCAGTATACTTTTTAAATTTTGTTAATTATCTCAAACAAAGGTGAAATTTATAAAAGTGTTCAGAATTGGTGCACATTAGAAACTCGCCTTGCAGCAGGAGATGAAATTATTACTAATATGGGATCAAATTATTACTGTATTGACTTAGTTACTTTATGACTTTGTAATGGATTTCTTCATTATTTTCTCAGGATTGTGGCATTCATGATTGCATTAAAGTCTGTTAATCTATGCAAATATCATTAGGCACCGCTAATAACCAGGCAACTTTCCTCCATTTCAAGGGCTGTACTAAGTACTTGGCCTTTGTGGGTCAGTTCCGGGCGGCAGGGAGCAGGCACCTCTCTGGGAAACCCTCTCCAAGCACAGCCCCACCCAACACAGAACCGATGGGCACTTCCAAAGGGTGGTTTGAAGGTCTTAAGAAGGCCACTTTGTCCTAACCCATCACACATCTTCTCCCTGCTGTCAGAGTTCCTGACTTGTCACTGTAGACCTCCATTCCTTTGGTTAAGGCTTTGGAGGGTCTTGACAAAATGCTTCTATCCTAGAAACAAAGCCTCTTCCTCTCAGGGTCCATCATTAGCGCTCTAGAAGCCACTGGTTCAAGGGGAGCACAGGGCCTTGCCATGCTGGGACAAGAGACTGGGGACAGCTTTTCATGAAGGTTAGAAAGAGGGCTTGGTGCTCCCCGAGTTGAGCTGGCCAAAAAGGATGCTCTCAGGAACACCTTCGGACCCTGGAGACCTGGAAGGGATGTGCCAAGTGTGGTGGGGTAGGCGTGGAAGGGGGCAGAGGAGCACAGGTAACTACCCTCTGAGCAGCTCGATATTCCAAGGGATTCTTCTTCGTCTTATTGGAGTATAGTTGCTTCACAGTGTTAGTTTCTGCTGTACAACAAAGTGAGTCAGTTATACACAAATCCACTCTTTTTAAGGTTCTTTTCTCATATAGGCCTTTACAGAGTCTTGAGTAGGGTCCCCGTGCAGAAAGTAGGTTCTTACTGGTTGTCTGTTTTATGTAGTAGTGTGTATGTGTCAATCCCAGTCTCCCAGTTAATCGCTCCCTCTCCTCCTTCCCATTTACCCCTGTAAACATAAGTTTGTTTTCTACGTCTCTCACTCTATTTGTGTTTTTGTAAATAAGTTTATTTGTATCCTTCTTTTAGATCAGGAGGAGTCTAAATCCCCACGACCACGACCACGGTCAGCGCACCACTGCAGGCCCAGTTACCCCACAGCCCAGGAAAGGCGAGGAGACCAGGCTGAGCCCCGCCCCAGCCAGAGCTGATCCCAGCCGCGCACGCCTGCGTGCGAAGTGGCTTCAGTAGTGTCCAACTCTTTGTGGCCCCGTGGACCCTAGCCCGCCAGGCTCCTCTGTCTGTGGGATTCTCTAGGCAAGGATAGTGGAGGGGGCTGCCATGTCCTCTTCCAGGGGATCTTCCCAACCCAGGGATCGAACCCGCGTCTCTTCGTCTCCTGCATTGGCAGGTGGGTTCTTTACCACTAGCGCCACCTGGGAATTTCCGAATTCCCAGCCGGTAGGAACAAAATCCAGGCCTCCAGCCACTAAAACCAATGTGGGTTCTCATTTTATCTTTGCTGAAAGTAGACGCTGGTCATGCCGGGTGTGGGAGGGAAAGAGACGTGTCTGTGTGCGCTCAGACTACGCCTCCTCATGAATACGTGGGTCACTGTTATTCATTCCGACAACATTTATCAAGTGAGCATGTGCGGCTGGGGCACTAAGCTAGGAACTCCCTGCAACGAGAAGACAGCAAGCTCCCTAGTGGCGTCGACAGAGTTAAACACCATCCACTCCCAGTTTTTAACTGGAAGCTGCTGTGGGTCTCCACCATTCCGGCTTTTCTGGATACATCAAAGGATGAGCTTGAGTCTTCCTAACTGCAGGTGCGGGGTGCTCCCCGCATCCACCGTGCTCCCCCTTCCCAGGCCAACAGCATTGCTGTTTTGTGAATGAGCGCCACAGGGGTGGGATTCGGCTCCTCGAGCGCTCGCTGCCCTCCCTGGATCAGCATGCCCAGACTTTTCAAGGTTAAGAGCCATTTTTAACATCAAAAATTCATCAGCACCCCTCCTTGACAGATGTTTTACTTTGGGTATCCATTGTTTGAGAGAATGCAAAATGGCAATAAGCTACCTTGAAGCCGGCAGTGCTTTTAAATGAATTGCTACTTCTTAAATCACAACAGCATCTACACGCATTTGAAAAATAGTCACAGCTACCCAGGGGTGAAGTATTTTTGATGCAGTCAACAGACAAAGCTTGAGGTGCCTGGGACCCCAAGGTCAGCGGGCACCACGGCCCTACACCATCTGGCTGCTGGGAGCTGGGAGGAGAGAAAGGGGGCACGGTCATGCGGCTGGTGCAGACCCCTCCCTGTGACCACTGAGGCTGCACCTAGGCTGAGAGTCCTTGTCTTCCCCTGCTTCTCCTCCTTCTCTTCAGCCTTTCCAGCCTCCTCTTTCTCACCTCAAGCCCCGGGTTGGCAGTGAGGGGCCCCTTTCTGGGGCTGTGGCAGCAAATGGAACACACACCTGTCCCCACGGCACATCCTGCCACGTCACCTGCCCCTCTCCTCCCAACCTGCCCACCCGTGGAGGCCTCCCCAGCTCAGCACCAGCATCAACCTTCTCGCAGCCGCCAGCCACCCCTCCCCGGACCCCTCTGGCCCTTCCCCAGCCCTGTCCCTCCATGCCTCTCCTTTTCCACTCTCAGGCCTAAATGCTTATTGGGTCCCTTTGATCATAGGGGACATTTTCTAGTAAAAACAGTCTTGTTGAGGTGACATAAGCAACTACATTTCAGAGACCTCCCCGAAGAGGGCAATGCTGAGTCCACCAGCCAAAAACCCAAAGGACAGAGTTCCAGCCCTGGGGCAGAAAGGAGGGAGCCTTATTCCATCCTGTGCCCCAGAGCTGGCAAAGGCACATTGCTCTGGTCTCACGTCTACCACATACTGCTCCAGGGAGCTGACGCCTGTTCCTCAGCCTCTCTGAGCCTCAGTGGACTGACCTGTCAAATGGGGCTAGGAGCATGTTTTGACACAGCACAGCTGTGACAAGTGGGCAGAATGCCAGAAGTGCCCAGCCTGCACCAGCCCTTCCAGAAGAGTCTGGCTGTGGTTGAACGAGGAGGACTGGGAGCTGTCTAGGGGGCTGCTCCAGCCAGCAAGTCAGGGTCTTCGCCCTCCTCTGCTTCCAGAAAGGCCTGAATGAGCCCACAGTGCCGGCACTTCCAGCCACAGCCCCTCCCAGATCTTTCAGTGGGAGGTTTGTGGCTGGTTTTTCAAAGCACAGTTCTGCAGCACACAGGCCCTGGAGTTGAATCAAATTCTTTGCAACCTCTCCTCTGTGCTCCTGTCCTGGGTTTCCTCCCTTTTCCTCACCCGCCCACCCAACTTTCCCTGGAGAACGGAGGCGGGCAGCCTGTCCTCAGCGCCCATGGCCTCAGTGGTCATGACGACCCACCTCGGCAAAGTCTTCATGCTCTGCAGTGCAGCTCCCCCTCTGTCGGCCCCCGGCCTGCTCTGCCTACCGCCCGTAGGCCAGTCCAGCCCCGATTTGGAAACCCTCTTGCCCAAGGGTCAGATCGACTCCTTATGTCTCCCAGCACGGTACCTTGCACACGGTTTGTTGACTGACTGCATAACTGACTAGAGGATAATAGAAGGGGTCCAGGGCTGTCACCCAGCTGGCTTTCTGCAAACTGAAACTCACGGTCACCAAGTCCTACCAAGCTCAGAGGGCCCCTCTGAGTGACAAGAGCAGGGTCCTCTGTAGTTAGCAGTGCCAGCCACACACCACTAGTTAATATGCTGCCACCCTTTAAAATAATTTGTTCTCTCGAGGAAACTGACACTCCCCTCACAATCTCATTACTCATTAGAAATAATGACATCTTGCAAATCGGGCAGCTTTTCCCTGTTCCCAGAGCCATGTTCCGTCCTGAGCCCAGAAGAGCCTTGCAACTCTCCGGGGGCACCAGGGGTGCCTTCTGCCTGGTAGATGAAAGCTCGGGAGCCAGACGACCTGGGTTCAAATCTGAACCTTGCAGTTAATAGCTCTGGGACCTCCAGAAAGTTGCCAAACCTCTCTGTGCTTCAGTTTCCTCATCTGAAAAATGGGGGTGACTGTGGTACCCACCCCATAAAATTAGGGAGCAGTGCATGGCTTGCAGTTAGTGCTTCGGATGAGTCAGCCCTCACTGTCCTCTCTGAGGGCATGGGTCCCGACAGAGGGAGTGAATGGATGAATCTGCAAGTGCCATATGGGCTGACACCTGCCATCTGACTGCAGGGACCAACTCAGCCTGCCCCACTCCAAAAACCAACCTACTCTGAGGGCGTGGCCTTGGCCTTTGAGGAGCATGCATCTGGGGGAAACAGACAGGGAGGGAGGTCCTGCTGAGGTCACTCGGGGGCTCAGGAGGCAAAGCTTCAGGTATCCCCAGGAAACCAGCCCCACCACAACCTACGCTAACATCAAACCCATCAGACAAGCAGAGGTTCAGAGAAGTTGGTTTAAGACAGGTCTTGAGCAGAACAGGGTTCCTTGCTCCTCTGAGAGTTCATACCCCAACAGGTGTGAATGACCATGAGTAGTTTTCTCACCTTTTACATTTCAATCCCATTATCTGAAGTCCTCAGAAACATCTCAGCCATCCATCCATCCATATTTACCTATCACTATTTATGTACCATCGATCATAAATCTATCTGCTTTCTGCAATCATTTTTCTCTCTGTGTATCTATCTATCATCCAACATTTAATCTGGGTATCTAGCATCTATTAATCATGTCTGCCATCCATCCATCTCTGTGTCTATCTGCAGTCCATTATCAGCCATGAGTTAATACAGTGAGTAGTCCTGTACTTAAGCCTGGACCATCTTGTTCCAAGGGGAAGGGGGTGGGAACAGTGTTGATTCCAGGAGGGCTCAGTGGTGAGAACAAAGATGGATAGGAAAGAAACTGCAGGGTTGAGAAAGAGGTGCCTGGGACCTTCCTCTCACAGCTGGGCTGGCCTGATGGATGGAGGGAAGAGGGGCACAAGAGAGGAGAGAAAGAGGGAGGGGAGCCTCCTAAACCCACTAATCCCTCCTCATCCTACCTTCCTGTGCGTGCGTGTTAAGTCACTTAAGTCATGTCTGACTCTTTGCAACCCTATGGACTGTAGCCCGCTAGGCTCCTCTGTCCATGTGATTCTCCAGGTAAGAATGCTGGAGTGGGTCGCCATGCTTTCCTTCCAACCCAGGGGATCTTCCCAACCCAGGGATCAAACCCACATCTCTTACATCTCCTGCATTGGCAGGCAGGTTCTTTACCACCAGTGCCATCTGGGAACCTTTCCAGATTAGAACAATGTCTTTTCAGGATAAACCCATGAGGGATGGTGGGATGCCCAGGTTCAGGTGTCAGGGCAGAGAAGGTGGGTGCTACCCTCCCCCAGCACCAGCACACACAGAACCATTTATTCTGAAGGGCTGAGCTCCTGCAGGCAGGCTGAGAGCAGAGATGGGGTGCCAGAGGAGAGATGACCAGGGGAAGTCTGGAGAAGACCCATCCCAGCCCTTCCCAACCCTGAGGTTTGTGCTGGTATCACCTGAATAGCTTCTGAAAAACACCAAAACAAAAATACAGATGTCTGGACCAATCTCTATCTCGGGGCTGGCTGGGCACATCTGTGTTTTGAAACCCCCCAGGTAAATTTTATAGCAACCAGAGCTGAGAACCAGCATCTTGCAAAATCCAAGACTCCTGCTGTTACCCTTGGAAGGCTGTGCTCTAAGCGGTTCTTCAGGGACAGGACTTGGGCTCTGTCTGGGCAGGGTCTCCAAGGAGCAAAAGAGGGAATTTTCTTCCAGGCTGCCTCCCGAGCCTGACATGGGGGGTCAGAGGGTGGGGTCTTCTGCCAGGGTATTCAAGCAGTGTTATCCCTACCCAGGGTCACCAGAAGTCCTTGTCACAGTGCCCAGGAGTGGGGGCTGGGTTTGGGGGCTGCAGCCTCTGGGTTCAGGTATGACCCTGCTGTATTAGACTAGTGAGGTTGACCCTGAGGTGAGTGCACCTCCCTGGGAGGACAGGCAGCTCTTCCCATGTCCCAAGAGAAGTTAAGCGCCACCCTCAGTGTTAGAAGTGCCATGAGTCAGAGAAGCGGGAGGTTTGCTGGGCAGTGCACACTGCATTCTGTCTCTGGCAGTGGCAGGGTGTAGGGGATGGGGGTGGACCCATGAGCTCCACTCTCTCCGTGAAGCTGTGGGAAGATCTGTGGGCAATGTGAGGGGCAGCCCGCAGCCAGGCTCAGAGGCTGTGGCCTGCTTGTCCACTGTGCAGCTCTCCCACTCAGCAGACAGGAGCCCCCTCCACAGTTAACAGAGTGAGCTCTGCAAGTGCGCACTGTTACTTCTTCCCCACCATCTGCAGCTGCGTCTGATTCTCTGCCCCTCAACAAGATGTTCCTTGGTCTCTCCTCCTCTTGTCCCTGCTCCCCTGTGGACCACCCGGCCCCTGCCCACCCCCTGCAGAAACCTCCCCCCTTTGCTGGAATAAAGCCCGGCTTTGTCTGTCTCCTTGAGAGCTGAGGACAAACTGGCCATAATTTATGCTCCCGCATGATATAAAGGAAAAAAGGCGCCATTATGCTATAAATTATCCTGTGATGGGTGAAATGCTGGAGAGTGCGCCAGACGCCAGCGGAAACCCCACCAGACAACAGGGTTCGGCTGCAGAAGTCCCCCCAGAATGCGGGGCCGTCTGTCGTGCACCGCACCTGGGAAGGATAAGGTAGCAGATCAAATGTATAATCAACTACCTGGAGAGCTGGCCACGCTGCCACCCCTGTGAAAGGTGACTTCTACTCAGCACCACCTCGGGCCCCAGGCTCCTGCTGGGAGGGCCTGGCACAGACTTACAGATACGGGGGTCAAGGGCGGAGGCCCAGAGAAGGAGGCAGCGAGGGATGTGGGTATGGCCTCCAGACCTTCCACCCACCCCCTCGCAAAGGGCAAAAGAAGAGGGTGCAGGGGCCATCTGTGCCCCCTGGGATGATGATGACCCCCACATTCCACAGTTCTGCCTCCTCAGATGTACTGCAAACCCCCAAGGGCACAGAGCCACCCTCTCTCCCGGGCAGGCACCAGGGCCCGGAGGGGCGTGGACTGCAGGCCGAGGGGATCTTGTCAGCAGGTCTGATTCTCTATGTGATGAGGAAAGAGGACCTTGCAGCCTAGATCCTGGGCACAGGAAGGCCCGAGGACTCATCAGGACAGAGCTGACTTCTTTTGTCACCCGGGAGACTTCCAGAGGGCCTTATTCTAGGTGGAGGGGTGAGGGGAGCCAGGGAGGGGCTGTGAGTTGTGTCTAAGGGTCTCTGGGCAGTTGGGACTCACCAGAGCCTGCTCCATCTGAGCTGAGCAGCAGCCTCTGAGGGCTCCACCCTGCCCCACTTCCGGGCTCTGATCAGAAGCCCTGATCCACGTAGAGCAATGGGATTATTAGGCCTTTGCCCATTATCTGGGCAGACCTGGAGGTGTGGAGAGTAAAGAGAGACAGAGTTCTCTAGGTAGCACTTCCTGGTCTTCTACCAAGAAGGAGGGTGACCTGAAAGCTTGGCTCCGTTCAGACCATCTGAGTCCTGGCTTCCCCCAGTGACGGTCTGTATGTTCTTGGGAAAGATATTTAACTTTCCTGAGCCTCAGTTTCTTCATCTACACAGTTGGAAATAATAAAATATTCATTATACCTGCAAAGGGCTTATTTCCGTTGCTGGAGGTACAGTAAACAGGCTTCCCAGGTGGCGCTAGTGGTAAAGAACCTGCCTTACGCAGGACACCTAAGAGATGTGGGTTTGATCCTGGGGTCAGGAAGAGCCCCTGGAGCAGAGAATGGCTACCCATTCCAGCATTTGTGCCTGGATAACCCCCATGGACAGAGGGGCCTGGCGGGCTACAGTCCCTGGGGTCACAGAGTTGGACACAACTGAAGTAACTGAGTACGCACGGACAGCAAATACTTGATAAATGAGAACCTTTCTGTGAGTACTGTGGCTCGTATAACCACCTCCTGGAGTGAGTGAGGCAGAGCTGTGGCCACCCTCGGACGGGGGCACCAAGGAGCCCCGAGAGGGAGTGGTGTGGTCGGGGGCTGGCAGAGGCTCTAGTAGAGGGGTTGGGGCCACTGGCTCTTGTCATGAAGACACTGGGGTGACCATCGAGGTGGGTGGCCCTCAGTGTCCAGCAGGACCACAGAAGACCCCCTGGTGCTACGACTTAGGAGCTAGGTGGAGCCAAGGGAGGACGTGGTGGGCAGTGAGAGTGGACATGGGGGAGGAGGAGCCTGTGTGCAGAGTCTAGGCATCCTGTGGTCAGCGGTCAGGGTCCAGGCTGCAGTCTCGGGGGAAGTGTTGAGAATGCGGTGGGCGGGGAAGAGGAAGGAGGGAGGGGGTGTGTGTGTCGCCCCAGCTCTTCAGCCTCTGCCTGTCACACTCCCTGCCTCTGCACATGCCTTTTCCATGCTGCAAGCCCTGTGTGTGAATCCCCCAGTGCCTGGCTCAAGCCTTGTAAACCCCTTCCCACTGCCATGCCCGCAGAGCTCCTCACAACAGGCTCTGTGCCAGCACCACGGCCGCTGCCCACTCATCCCCGCTTTCGGAGGACTCCTGGAGTCCAGTGTCCCGTAGATGCCGAGCACACGATCTTGGGGACCAGAGGAGGAGAAGCAGTGTCAGTGTCTTGGGGCAGGGCGTGCAAGGAGCATCCCTGAGACTTCACGAGACCCGTGTGTGCCTGAGCAGAGGGATGGAGGGACTGGGGAAGACTGAGTGCGGGGTGCCCCTGCAACCCCTCACAAGCCTTGTTCTCGGTGAGACGGGAGCCCCTGCAGGGTCTGAGCAGGAGACAGACAGGACCTGCCTTGGATTGTAACTGACTCCTGTGGGGCTGTGCAGAGAGCAGCCAACAGGGGCTGGGTGCATGTCAGGAGACAGTGAGGAAGGGACTCCCGTGGCCCGGATGCCATCCCGAAGCATTTGGAAGGCAGACTCCGCTGAAGGAATGCGAGTGGGGGAGACTGGCTGAGTTCTTCCTCCTCCCGCCCCGACATCAGAGGTATGTATCTGCAGGGAGCTTGGCAGATCAAGGCCCCGCGCCGCCTCCCCTGGGGTCTGGAGCAGCTGAGGGTCCTCATTTGCATCCCCGTGGAGCGGGAGCCCCGTCTCGCCCCATGCCTGGCAGCCTTTGATCTGGTTTGATGTCTCCTTCAGCCTTCTTCCCAGGCAGGAACGCTTTTATCCTCCGCTGCTGCACCAGGCTCTGGCTCCGACACTGTGTGTTGTGGGAATGAAGGAGGGCTCGCTTCACGTGCGGAGCTCGCTGAGGCCTGGCCTGCGAGCTGGTGAAGGGACTGGCTCTCGGGGGGCAGGTGACCCGATTGCAAGGCTGGAGAGAGACCCAAATGGACCCCATGTGGACAGCGATGCTGCAAAATCCCGGTCCCCCAGAGGAAAGCAGGCAGCCACGGGGCCCCCAGGCAGGAGAGGAAGGGTGTGCAGACCTGCAGCCCTGCCTGCTGCTCCCCTCTTTTAAAGGCAGGTGTGAGGCTGCATGCTGCCCACCTCAGGGCTGGCCAGAAGGGGCCAGGGGAGGCTTCCAGACTTAGGGTGGGCC
>SJYQ01001169.1:868611-899704 GCA_006410935.1 Redunca redunca
CCCCGCCCACCCCACATCAAGTCTGTGTGCTTTCTAATCAAGGTCCTCCCTGATTCATGGGTGAATTCAGGGAGAAGGAAGCCGTCTTTCCCCCTGTGGGACCTCAGGCACAAGATCACTCCCCAGGGAGAGCAGATGGTCCTGGGATCCAGGAGGCGCTCCGGGAAGGCCCCTGGTCCCACAGTGAACAGCCAAAGGGATGCCGAGCGCTCCACATGGCCTATGCCAGCAGCCAAGGGGCAGGTGCATGGGCACCTGGAGCTGTGAGCTCTGGGCTCTGGCCCAGTCCTGCCCACCCCCAGGGCCAAAAGTGCAAGAGCGGAGAGAGGCCTCTGACTCAGTCACTGTGAATGTCTGGAAGCTTCTTCTAACTCCCCAAACTGTTGCCCTTGGACCTCCAGGGGCCCTATGGAGAGCATCCCCTACAGTTGTGGCCCTACAAGACCCACCCAGCCAGGCTCTCTTGGTCTCCTCGAAGCCCCCTGCCCACCCCACTAGCCACAGAACTCAAAACCGATTTTTCCCCACTGTGGCCCTGGGCCCTGTGGTTCTCTCCAGCTCAGGTCTCCCCACAAACCCTCCCTCGGCAGCTGCAGGGAAGAGAACAGTAAAAGTCTATTGCAGCCATAAAAGGCATTAGCCATCTGAGCACTCGTCCACGGTGCCCCGGCAGCCATCTATCCTTAAGCAGGAAATATTGTTTAATGCCGATGGTAATGAGCGAATCAAATTTTGAAAATTAAGCCGGAATTTGAGCATTAGAGCCAGGGTGCTGGCATTTGGCAAGTCAAGTGTTGCGGCTGCCACCCGCCTCCGCCCTGCTCAGAGCCCTTCATCCTGCACAGCCAGCAAGATGCTTCCCCGCACGTCTGGGGCCCTGAGGCACCACCCTGAAATATGCCCCATAGGAGCCTGTCCTCATCTTGCCATCAGTCTTGCTTCTCTGTTTTCTGGGCTCTCCTTTTTAAATGCAAATCCTTCCATCCAGAGCCCCATTCTGCCCGCATATTGTGAGTGAATGAAAGAGGAGTCTGTCTCCCTCCTGGAGGGGCTGGAGCAAGCTTGCTATTGTTGTTCAGTCACTAAGTTGTGTCCAGTTTTTTGTACTCCATGGACTGCAGCACTCCAGGCTTCCCTGTCCTTTACTATCTTCTGGAGTTTGCTCAAACTCATGTCTGTTTGAGTCGGTGATGCCGTCCAACCATCTCATCCTCTGTTGTTCCCGTCTCCTCCTGTCCTCAATCTTTCCCAGCATCAGGGTCTTTTCCAAGCATGAGATCCTGGCAACTAGACTCCTCTGCCTTTTCACTGGCACTTAAGGCTTCCTGGAGGTGTCCCCCAGTGCTAGTAGGCTGGGAAACTGAAACTCAGAATTAGATTGAGCTTCTGGGAAAAGGGAGAAGACTCCTGAGACCAGAGGACTGGGAGACGTGTGTGTTGGGGGCAGGGTGGGTATAGGGTACGCCAGAGGCACCTGGGAAAGCAAAGCCCAAACTTCCCCACCGCTCCCCCGGACTCTCAGGCAGGAAGCAGACGAAAAGAAGGGCCTCTTATCTTCCAGTCTCTGCTCATATTCTGTTGTGACCTGTGGCTCCTACTCCTGAGCCTTGGACATCGTAACTCCAGGCCACCTCCTCCAGGAAGCCTTCAGGGTGTTGCCACTGCCCCTTCCCCGAAGTTGGAAGGTGAGCTTAACACAGCCACCTACTAGGCTAGAGACCAGCCTCCTGCATCCCCGGGGGTGACCACTCCCACGCTGTCTCAGCAACTTCACATTCAGGGACATTTTCAGTCCATTTACACCCTGGCCCTGAGGTCTTTCCTGGCTTTACCTTCCGTGAAGGTGGCCTTTGTGGCCCAGTCCCAGCAGCACCTGCCTGAACATCTCCTCAGAGAAGCAACCACAGCTTCACACCGCAACATGGGCTCAGGCTGAGGGTTAGCCCCACCGTCACCCAGGGGACCCTGTGTCCTTCAGGCAGGAGGGCTCTGGGCAGGGACTGTTCAGCTTGGCCCGGGAAACGAAGAGTCTGTCGGTGATGGAGCGAGTAGGGCAGTGGCCGAGGAAATGCAGTCACGCTCAGAGATTCTCGCTAGGTTGGCATAAGGTCCAAGACACCACACTGGTGGTCGTCTGACACAATTTGGGGACCGCACCTCGGGGAAGTGGCTGGGGAGTTGGGGACACAGGGAGAGCGGTCCATCCCAGCTGGGCAGCCACGGCCCGGGTCTGCTCCAGTCTGTCACTTCCAGGGCTCCTCCCCAGAGGGGAGCCTCTGGTCTCCCCTCCTATCCCCGCACCGTGACCTCCATTTCCTCTTCCTCCTGGAGAGAGAACCCCAGGTCAGGGTCATCACCGTTCTACTACTGCTGGTTGCTTCATTCTGCAGCACGTCCTGGGAGTCTACCATCCATGTGAGGAGGGCCTAGTTTTTCCCATTTTTGACACCAAGGTGGGTGAGGAAGTATGCAGTCGAAGGCAGCAGGGCGGGAGGGTGAGCCAGTGGGCCTGGGCCAGAGGAGATCGACCCTCAGAATCAGAGTCTTTTCACTCCCTGGTCTGAAAGACAAGCCTTAGAATCACTCACCCAGCGCCAAAGCCAACTGGAGATATATAGAGGATCCCAGAAACAAATAAACCTGTGTGTTGGGTGGGCTCAATCCAAGATCACCCAGAAGTGAGCCTATAGCCAGGTTTCTTTGGTTCTTGGTGGCCTTCCAGAAAGGGAGATTTGAACAGGCAGGAAGAGGGGGAGCCTGGCCCCTCCACCTTGAGAAAGTTCTCAAACAAGAAGGACTCAGGCTTAGAATGGAGAACCGAGAATCGGCAGTAAGGGATGACTTCAGGGAGAGAAAGAAGGAATTAGGGGGAAAAAAAATGGCAAAAGGGAAGTGGCTGGCTAGAAAGGCATGTGGGGATTTTAATGAATTTTAATGCAACCAGAAAGCTGTCATAGTGAAACCAGAGGAACACATTCAGAAGTCAGGAAAGGAGATGCAGTCCCAGCATCTGAGTCTGGCTCCAGGGAGGCTGGGCCTTCTCTTCCCTCCCAGGTCCTTCCTGGGAGGCAGTGTCTGAGCAGGAGGGTAGGGCATGAGGGGAGGGCAGGTTGCCACTTCTTTGTCTGCCTAGCAATCCCATTAACTCAGAGCCTTGAAAAGGTGCTGGGAGAGGGGGAAGACCGGGATGGCCTGGGAGCAGAGTTTCAAGGCTCCACTGAAGGCTTCAAAACTCAGTTCACTTCCTGTAAAATGTCGCTTGGCTTCTGGGAGCTAAACCTGAGTCCCTCTCCCTCCCATTTCTGCCTCTGCTGTCTCCTTCTGTCCAACTCCTCTCTCAGCTCTTTATTTCTAATTCCTCTGTCTCTGCCTTTCTGTCCCTCCCTTTTCTGTATGAATCCATCCCCTTCCGTCCCTCCTCAGTTTCACCCCTTCCACTCCCTCTCAGGCTCCCAATCTCTGCTTCCCCCAGACCAGAGCTTGGAGTTGATGAGGGCTGGAGATGGGGCGGGGGTATGCCCAGCCCTGCCAGGGCCTGAGCATCCAAGTGGAGTGCCCAGACGGGAGCAGGGGCTGGGGATCCAAGCCAAGAGCTTTAGCTGGAGCACCCCTGCCCCAACGGTGGAGATCCAAGCCAGTGTGTCCTGACCCATCCCTGGTCGCAGGAACTGGCAATGGTACCTTGTGGGCTTGGAAGGAGCACCTCGTCAGGGAGAGCTTGCCCAGTGCTGAGTGCTCCAGGCTGGGGGGTACCAGTAGAGCAGCAGTCGGCCTTCCTGAAGAGGAAGACTCTAGGGTGGCTTGTGAAGCCACGTAGGACCTGGAGGATTCCTCTGCTGCAGAGCCCAGTCAGCCCCCATCTCTATGTGAACTCTGCTGGCAGTGTGGGTGATGGGAGTGCTTTGGGGCAGGAGGTACCAACCACCCTGGATCCAGAAGGACATGGTCCTGGAGTGCCCTTGTGTTCTGTGGAAACCATGAACACATGGCTGTCTGCAGTTTTGGAGTGTGCGTTTCTGCAGCCTTGGCTGTGCATGTCAGTCACTGAATAGTCAACAAACATCGAGTGGGTGTCTGCCACCATGAGGACCACGTTCCAGCAAACTATGGCTACTTAACAATTCAGCCCCAAATGGAGTAGTGTAAAACAACCATTTACTACACTCATGGATTCTGCAGGTCAGGAATTCAGGCTGGGCACAGCTTGGAAGGCCTATCTCTCCTCCTGGCTGTCTGGGCCTCAGCTGGAAGACTCACGGGCTGGAGCCTGGAATCATCTCAGGACTCATTCACTCCATGTCTGGTGGCTGATGCTGGCTGTCAGCAGGAGGCCTGGGATCCTTTCCGTGTGGACTCCTGGTGTGGTCCAGTTAAGGGCTCTTCCCAGCATGGTGACTGGTTTCCACAGAGTAACCATCCCTGAAAGAGAGAGCAGAGAGTGGAAGCTGATTCTTTTTATGACCCAGACTTGCAAGGCATCTGGGATTATTTCTGCCATTCTTTATGAGTTAGAATAGTCACAGCCCCAACACAGACCCCACCTCCCTGGGAGAAGTGAAAGTCACAGGACAATAGGAGCTTGTGGGATTGGAAACATTTTTGCAGTTACAAGCTACTACATATCCACAAGGCCTAATAAATCCCTGTCACCCTAAGCTCACATCTGAGGGTTGTCAACAAACCATTTGGTACTCAACACAATTGTGTGTGGGGGGGAGCGGGGGGGAGGGAGGGAGTCTGCTGAGGGAGCCCAGTCTTCAGAAACTGGGTCCTCCAAAGTGCCCAGGACTGAATTTTGTAGAATGAATAGGAAGGGGCAAGAAGAGGGAGCACCAGATGGAAGTAAGAACATGTGAGGCAGAAACGAGGTTGCCCCTGGGAATGGCTTGGAGCATGCATTCATTCATTCCATAGCTCAGTCATTTGGGCCTACTAGATGCCTCTACCACCGCTCCAGCAGAGGCCTAGCCTCTTCGCTAGGGGAGCCTACTTTGAGGGATGGGGAGCTAGACAGAAACTCACTACTCAGGCAAAGCAGTAAATAATTGTCCTTTGAATTTTGCACCAGGAGACGGGTTGAGACAGAGAATGAAGATGCAGAAAGAGGGGTTTTGATGAGAAAGCAATATTTAAGCGGAGACCTAGCATTAAAGGATTCAGCTTTGTGATGTGGAGAGAACAGCGTGTACATAGGCCCTGTGGCCCACCTGCCAGCTGTGAATTAATTTTGGCATCTCGGGGTGAAACTGGTTGCAGAAGATAAGTGTGTGTCTAAGAGGAGGGAGGAAGAGGATGTAGGGCTGTCCAAAGGACCTGTGGACCACAGGTGAGCGGCCAGCCCATTGGCCCGGCCCTCAGGCCGGAAGGGGCAGAGTCGCTGCAATCCCGCCCCCGCTCAGACGCAACCCCTCCCGCCTCCCCTCCCCCTCTGGCTCTGCCCCCAACCCCGCTTCGTCCATCCCCTCACCGGTCTTTCCTCCCCGCGAGCAGTGCCCCACCGCTTGCCTCCCTCTAGCTGTTATCCCTCCCCTCCGGCTGTGAGCCCCCTCCTGCCCCCTACCAGTTCCTACCCTTCCCCTCCGTAACCCTTCCTCCTCCCGCGGGCCCACCCCGCGCCTCCGGACCCTTGGCCCGGGTAAGCATCTCCTAATTTTGTTCCAGAAGATAGAAAACTCTTCGTGGGTATGCTCAACAAANCTTGGATGGGGCCAGTCCTTTGACATCCTTGGCGGGCCCAGGTCTTTCTCTGCCTCGTTGTGTAGCTCTGTGTTTGTCGGTGTCTCTCAGTGTTTTTGGGTCTCACTCTGCTTTCCTCTGGGAGGCGCCCTCTCCCCTCGGCCCCTCCCATGCCGCACCTTTCAGTCCCCGCCCCTCTCTGACCTTTCTCTGGGTCCAGTTGCCTTGGCTCAGCCTCTCCCGTCCCCCCAGGGTGCGCCTTTGTGAAGTATTCCTCCCACGCTGAGGCACAAGCCGCTATCAATGCTCTGCACGGCAGCCAGACCATGCCGGTGAGTGCGGCTGACCCTGGGGAGTGAGAAATGGGGCTATGAGGGACCCAGACATCTCTGCCATCCCAACATCCTCAAGACCCTACCTGTCCTGGTGCCCGCCCGCTGGGCCACACGGTGCCAAATGCGTGCCCGCATACCACGCAGCCTCCCCAGGAGATGGGAAGGCATTGCGAACGGCCCCATTTCTCAGACAAGGACACTGAGGCCCAGAGATGCTAAGGAAGTAGCCCAAGATCACCTTGGTAGAAAAAGCCTGTGGGGAGGTTAAGCTCCAGACTCCTGGGCGAGGGTTGGTGCTTGTTACCCTGCCCCCCTTCCCCTCCCCCGCCCCCATAGCACCCAGTGGAGAGGAGGGCCCAGGCAAGGGAGCCGAGGCGGATGGGGCAGGGCTGGTGGGCCTCACACGCAGTCCCGGCTGCAGGGAGCCTCATCCAGTCTGGTGGTCAAGTTCGCCGACACCGACAAGGAGCGCACAATGCGGCGAATGCAGCAGATGGCTGGCCAGATGGGCATGTTCAACCCCATGGCCATTCCCTTCGGGGCCTACGGCGCCTACGCACAGGCAGTAAGTGGGGGCCCAGCGGGGCGGGGCTGGGGGCGGCAGTTCTCTGCAAGCCTAAGGAGCGCTGACTGGAACAGGGAGAGAGGTTCGAGGTGCTGCTGACAGCACCCCGCCCCTGCCACCACTCAGGGGAAGGGTGTCCTTCCACCTTCTGGTCACTCCTAGCAGGGATCCTGTGAGATGCCTCAAAGCGCCCCTCACCCACACTTCCCCTGAGGTCCTCTCAGGCCCATTCTCCCACATTGGCGCGGGCTCTGCCAGCATCACCCCTCAGCTGCCTCCTGGACTTGTGACCACAACCCCCACACGGGTGGCACTAAGGTAGGCCAGGGCTCTGGTTCTAAAACTGCAAGCTCACCTCGCTTCTTCAGCAGGGTCTAAACGGCCAGTTTCAACAACCTTCCCAGTCCCTGCTCACCTCTGGGTTTCATTTAGGATGCTCCTGTAGCCTCTACCCTGCAGACTCCAAGTTAGGACCATTCTGTACAGAAACCCTTGCCAACTTAGGTCTACAGCAGCTCATCCAGATGTCTCTAGAGCTTTGGATGTCACATCTCCATGAACCGTGGGACTGGCTGGCACCCTTGGAGCCAGTCCCCTTCCCCCACCTTCTGCAACTTTGGAGTCCCAAAGACTACTTTTGAACATAGCTTTCTCTTGGGGGGTGGTCTCTAATACCCACTGAGAACTAGGGCAGGTGTGGGGAAGGCTCAGGGCTCTCAGAGAGGGGAGGAGAGACATGCATCTGAGCTCCCTGGAGTTGATGGCCTGGGAGCTGGTCTCCGGGAGCAGGAGCTCAATGACTCCTTGGTGGGGAGGGCCGCCCTCCTGGAAGCGCATGATATTTTTTCCACTCCCTCTGCCCCAGCTGATGCAGCAGCAAGCGGCCCTAATGGCATCAGTCGCACAGGGTGGCTACCTGAACCCCATGGCTGCCTTCGCTGCAGCCCAGATGCAGCAGATGGCGGCCCTCAACATGAACGGCCTGGCAGCCGCACCCATGACTCCAACCTCAGGTGAGTAGGCAGCTACCAACCTGGGGCCTGGCAGGAAAGCTGCTGGACCCAGTTTGGTACCTTGGTTTGACGAATTTCGGCTACCAACAGACCATCCTGTGTCAAGAGCACCTGGTGTCTGGGCCCAGTGCCAGCCTCATCCTTGAGCAGTTTGTCTCAAAAATGTTCCTGAGGACCCATGGGAAGATGGGATGTGGCCCCCCTGCTATCCAAGATATGATTTCAGAGTGGCAACAGTTTCAATCGAGTTGTTAAGCCATGTCAAGAAGCAGTTCATGTTGATCTGTAGTATAGAGATCTGAAAAGAAATTGACATGAACACATCTCCCTTTGAGGTCAGAGGGAGAAGAGCCCTGCCCACTTTGTGGCCCTGTTTGGTCCCTGGCTCAACCATAGAAGAAGCCCCATTTTTCATTTTCCTTTAACCCAACCTAGATTCACTGATTTTTTCCAAGATAACTACAGAACAAGCAAGAGAGATCTGCAAGAGTTGCTAAAGGACAGAGGGGTTGAAAACAGCTCTACTTACAAAGCATGTTTTTAATTGGACCTTGGCTGTTATTCAGTTTAATAATTCTCAACCTGGGCAATGTTGCCCCTCACCCCCAAATATCTGGCAATGTCCTGAGACATTGTTGGCTGTCACAACTGAAGGAGGGAAAGTGCTACTGTAATCTGGTAGACAGAGACCAGGGATGCTGGTAAACATCCTGTGATGCACAGGATAGCTCCCTTCAAAGAAACGTGTGGCCATAAATGCCAATAGTTTCAAAGTTAAGCATCCCTGTCTAGCTCCAAGGGAGAGGCTCTCATTCATCAAACTTCCTTGGCTCTCAGCTCTCAGGCCATAGTAGCAGTATTCCCAACATCCAGGAGCTATTTCTTTCCCAGCTAAAAACTATAAAAGACTGTGCCATCTCTAGCCTCAACTTGAGCACCACCCCACAGCTCTGAGGATCCCTAACCTGGAGACATTCCCGATGACCTCAGGTCCTTATCCACAGAGAGACCCTCCTTGCTTCCTACCTGAGGAAGAAGGCCCTTCCCAGCCTTTGGGGCCTCAGTACAATAAAGACGGTATCCACACCTTGGTTTCCACCCATCTGGTGAAGGGAGGGCAATGTGTTGTCATCTAACCCCAGCTCTACCCTCACCATAGTGAGCATCACCATTGTCTTAACTGGAGGTGGCCAGGGTGTCTAATTTGTGTATGAAAAGGGCTAAATCTGGACTCTACAAAGGCCTTTCTCCCTCAATGCAAAAAAAATACCACAGTTAAGACTCCCTCCACCTGATTATCAAGACTGCCTCCACCTGAGTATCAAGACTCCCTCATGGGAAGGCAGATCAGCCCATCAGTGGTCCAGTCAAGACAGCAGAGAGCAGAGCCACAGCTTAGAATCCCCTTGGTGGCCACACAAGGACCAGTCCATCCTGACTTAGCCGGGGTAAGCATGAACCATCGAAAAAGACGAAAAGAAGGCCGACTGTGGTCAAAGTCATGAACAGTTAGAGGGCTATGTGCTGCAGCCCCAAGGTCAAGCAGTCAGTGCTCAGGGACGTCTTAGTAGGAAAAGTGGATTTGGACTCCTGTTTGAAGTATAGATACAGTTGGGATGAGTAGAGTCATTACACATAGGAAGATAACCCAAGGCTTGATTCACAGATAGGACTGAGTTGGTGTGTGAGGTCCAAATCTGTGCCCGGGCCCTTGGAGCCAGGGGGTGGGGATCCATGGGTCGACCTTCATTGCCTTTGTTCTGCCTTGTCTCTCCTCCGCCCCCCTCATCACCTCTAAAACCAGGTGGCAGCACCCCTCCAGGCATCACTGCACCAGCCGTGCCTAGCATCCCATCCCCCATTGGGGTGAACGGCTTCACCGGCCTCCCCCCACAGGCCAATGGGCAACCTGCTGCAGAAGCTGTATTTGCCAATGGCATCCACCCCTACCCAGGTAAGCACATCTGGTACCCCTTCCTTCTCCATGAGGCATGCTCCTCATCCTTTGCTGTGCCTGCCTCACTGTTAGCATGGAAATGTGTGACTCCTGCCCTCTGTCCTTTGGTGGAACCCCAAATGTGATCAGGGAGAGCCAGCCTCCTGCCCTCCTTCAGGGAGCTCCTGATGGGAGAGAAGACAGATCCGTGGGTGTTTGTCAGTCTGATAGGTGAGAAGAAAAACATTCCTGGGGCTCCCTCAGGGGAGAGAGGAGAATAGATGAGTCGCCCAACCAGGTAGAGAGGGGCTAGTAACTGCAAATTACTTGACAGTGAATTTGACCGAAAGAAGTGAGGGGATAGATGCTAAAAGAATAATTATATTTAGTTTTAAGTAGGACAAGACTCTTCCAGGTATATAGATTGCTAGACTGGTTAGTACCTATCACTTCAGTCCCTTGCTGCTACTGCTGCTGCTAAGTCACTTCAGTCGTGTCCAACTCTGTGCGACCCCAAAGATGGCAGCCCACTAGGCTCCTCCATCCCTGGGATTCTCCAGGCAAGAACACTGGGGTGGGTTGCCATTGCCTTCTCCGTTGGTCCCTTGGTGCATACCAAAACTGTGGTAAGCACCTTGAACAGAGGACCAGAACCTTGGACAGCTCCTGGGTCCTGCTTGCATTCTGGCACCCAGGAAGATCTAGGAGGCCTGCCCTTGAATAAGGTTCAGTTCACTCCAGTCGCTCAGTTGTGTCTGACTCTTTACGACCTCATGGACTGCAGCATGCTAGGCCTCCCTGTCCATCACCAACTCCCGGAGTTTACTCAAACTCATGTCCGTTGAGTCAGTGATGCCATCCAACCATCTCATCCTCTGTCGTCCCCTCATCCCCCTGACTTCAATCTTTCCCAGCATCAGGGTCTTTTCCAATGAGTCACTTCTTTTCATCAGGTGGCCACAGTATTGGAGTTTCAGCTTCAGCACCAATCCTTCCAGTGAATATTCAGGACTACTTTCCTTTAGGATTGATTGGTTTGATCCCCTTGCAGTCCAAGGGACTTTCTCTTTGTTCCTCTAAAATTTTCCTGTGGTAAGACTGCCCAGTTGACTTGAAGCAGGACCTCTCTCTGGTCTTGAGGATGGACTGGCATTGGAGCAGGGAAGGTGGGCCCAAAGCCCTAGAGTAGACTGGCAAGAGGCAGTGCAATAGACATGATGAGAGCTGTGTCCTCCTTCTTGGAGGGCAGGCGATGCGGTCACAGAGTCCCCATAAGTCCCAGTAAGTGCCCAATCTGTGATAGACCAAGGGGAGGCCCCAGAAGGAGGGCAGGACATGGTCTGAACTCTGAGGAGGTCAGAATCTAGGCAGGAGCACAGTATGCATCGACAGCATAATGAGGCAATATGGTAGAGCAGAGTTTCGTCAAGAGTGAGTATTCTCTGACTTGAGATGCTTAAGGGTTCAAATGAAGGGAGAGTTCATTGTGCACAGATGAGCAAGGAGCAGTGTGCTGTGGAGAGGCTGTCTTGGTGGGGCAGGGGGTGTAAGGACGTTGACTTAACTAGAGCAGAGGAGGGCAGCCTTGCGGGGGACACATTAGTGCTCCACACTCTAGTTGCCCACCAGAATCTACTGTGTGGCCTTGCGAACCCACAGACGCCCAGATTCTGATTTCAGCATTCTGGAGTGAGGCCCAGACACCCAGAGAATATACAAGCTCCACCAGCAGCAGAGGACAAGGTCACCATGCCAGAGAGAAATGGAGGAGAATTTCCTGACTTTGAACTTGGAGTTGCTCTTGATCCCCTCCCAGTGTTTTCCCACACCTCACCCTCCAGTGCATAGCAAAGAGGTCAGAGAAGCCTAGAGGATGAAGTGACAGGGCCTAGAGGGGGGTCTGGAGTGTTGTTGAGGGGCGAAGGCTCCAGGCTGGGAGGGGCTTGGCAAGCTGGAGGTGGGAGAGACCGCACCCATCTCAGGGTCCTGGGCTCCTCCTCACTCCGGCTAGTGGGCTGGGAGATACAGTCCCCAGCACATCTGAGTGGTTTCACCGCCCCCTCCCTTCCCTGCCCACAAGCCCATCTGGATCTCTGGATTTTGACAAACCTGTTCTTTCCCCACCCCCACCAACATCTGTGAACTATTTCCCTCATGGAATTTGGAAGGGTTTCTCTCCCCAATTTGTAACAATCTGGCACATCCCATAAACAATCCCCTGCCAGAGCAGGAGGGAGGGATGAAGGGAAGGAAAGAAAAAAAAGTAGTACATTAAAAAAATTAATTTACCATCTTTAAATGCGGAGTTTGGAGCTACTGTAATGAGCGAGATCCTTCAAAGTGTTCATTCTTTGGCAGTTACTAATGAGGTCATTAAGCAGAGAAGTGGAGAGGAGGCTCAGAAATGCTTTTCTCCACTACCTAGCCCCAGGTAGCATCTCTACTCTCCCCTCTTGCCCTCGAGATCATGCCGGAAGCACACAGTGTGGCCTTTACTTAACAGGCTGAAGGGGTGGCTCTTGAAATGATAAGGAGTTTTCACTCCTCTCTGTGTCACAGTATTTGCTGAACACTTGCTGTGATCCTGGCATCGTTGCAGAGGGACCTGCCATATAAGTCATACACGTTATGTTCTGCATAGGGCCCAAACTTTGCCCAAAGAAGAGATATCTTTTTTCTAGCTGGCATAAAGGCCAGTTCCAGAGCTGGGTGGACCATGAAGACAAGCAAGACAGCTCTCTATCTGGGGACAAAGCACTGGTGCAAGAGTCAGGTGGAGAGGGAGCAGGCGGTCACGTGGCTCACCACCACCTTCCCACTGGGCACTCCAGCGTCCACCCTCGGGGAAATAGAGGGACAGGTTTTGTCCGGACAACCCCAGGTGGGAAGGAGCCCGCATCCTTACCCATCTTTAGCTCAGCCCTCTGAGCTGTGCCCTCCCCCAAGGACCTCTGGCCCAGGACTTTCCCTTGCCCCCCGGACAGCCAGTGCTGTTGTTCTAGTGTGGCTTTACTGAGAGGTTCAGGGGAGGGAGCTCAGACAGGAGGTCTGGGAATTCTCCCTGGTCTACTGGCCCCAGAGCCTGGCATGGCCAGTTAGCTTGGCTAGCTTGGGCCACCAGGCAGATAAACCTGGCTGTTTTCCCTTCTGTCTCCCTGTGTTCTCCAGCTGGCCTCAAAGGTAATGAGGCTGGATATGTCCCCACCCACCTCCCTGGGCCCCCAAGGCCAGCCCACTCCCACTTAATCGTCGCTGACCTGCATCACCAAAGGCAGAGTTCACCATCGGTCCATGCGCCATCCAGCCTTTTGCCCACCATGTCTGCAGACACCACAAAGACAACGGAAGTGAACCGAGCCTGTTCCCCGGTCCAGCTTCCCTGGGTTGCTTGCCAAAGTATCAGCCTCTGGTCCTCTGGCACTGGGTGGTGGATACCCAGTCATGAGATTGGGTGTGATAAGGCCCTTGGTCTTCTGGTTCCCCGGTGTCTGTGGGCACCATGGGGCAGATCTCATTTGTGTGGTCGGTTCTACCATGGGCGTGCCCGGGAATGGACAACCTCTGTGCCTCATGCAAACTCCTAAGGAATTTGGCAGGAGGTTCTGGCAACCCACTCCAGTAACCTTGCCTGGAGAATCCCATGGACAGAGGAGCCTGGTGTCCATGGGGTCGAAAAGAGTCGGACATGACTGAGCAACTTCACTTTCACTTCCTCTATTTGAGCACCGTGGGTGGCCCAGAGAGAATGGCAGGATGAGTCCTCCATGCTCTTTCAGCTTCTGTCCCCAGTTGCGCTGGGGACTAGGGATAAGTGAGGAAGAGACCACCCTCCTGACTGCCTCTGGTCCCCTTGCCTGCTCTCACGCAGCCCTTCTCCAGGGCCAGGTCCCTCGGGTGTCTCCCCACCCAGCCCCTCACAGTCGAGCCCTCCTCTGTTGTCTCCTCCCCACCCTCCCCAGCCTTCTGCATGAGCCCCCCAAACCAGTGGCAGCCTACATCCCCCAGCTAGGGGGAGCAGCCTACCACCCTCCTGAGGGCCCCAGACTGGGGAAAGGGGCCCCCCTCCCAGCCATTCAGGGAGCCTGCCTCAGATGTCCTGCCCCAGGACAGGGACCACGGTGGCCGGGAAAGCAGTGTGGCCGCAGCAGCATCTCCAGGGGCGTGGCGGGGGAGGGGCTGGTTTCGGCAGGCATTGCTGACCTCTGTCCTTTGGCTCCCCTGCAGCGCAGAGCCCCACAGCCGCGGACCCCCTGCAGCAGGCCTACGCCGGAGTGCAGCAGTATGCAGGTCGTTAGTATCCACGCGTCCCCACGGTGGTCCCCACGGTGGTCCCTGGCTGCGTGCACCTCCCCATGCCTGGCCATCGCCCCACCCAAGCCTGGGCATAGCAGTGTGGGGGGCTTGGGGGAGTGGGGAGGGACTGACAGGGAGCCATGGTCCCCCTACCAGGCTGCCTCCCTCTCTGCCGGCGTCCTTTGGTGATCAGGCAGAGCTTGCCTCACCCTAATTCATCCTGGTAGTGGTGGGGGGGTTCAGAACTCCATTTGAGCTGGTGAGCTGGGCTAAGCTTTAGCCTTGCTGTGAAGCGGCATCTCAAGGCCAGATGTCCCGCCCCCGTGGTGCTGCCAGGACGGGTCTGTCTAGGGGCATCAAGCCTCCCCCAGCAGCACCATGTGAGACGTGCTGGGGGGCCACTGGCCCAGAAAGCACAGATGCCCTTTTGAAGGAGGAGAAGCAGCTTCCCCCTACCCTCAGCCACACACAGGCAACAGGAGTGGGGCCCGAGCAAGGAAGACAGGGAGGAGGACAGACCGCCAGAGGCAGAAAAAAGCAGAAGCGGGCAGGTGGCCTCGGGTCACTGAATGGGGAGGTGATGAGTTACTCTAGGAAGCCCAAGGCCAGCCATCAGCCATGTTTCTCTCCTACCTCTGAAATGGACAACACACACGCGTACAAACACACACACACCCCAGTCATCTCTGCCAGCCAGGGTCCTGCTGTCTGGCCCCATCATGGTCCCTCCTCATTGCGTTCAGATGAGCTGGCAGTGTCTCCCTGGAGGGTAACAGGGCTGCCTGGTACATGGGGGCCCGCGTGAGCTGGCTGTCACCTAGAGTCCAGGGGAAGCTCTTTTCCTCACCTGCTGACCCCCCTGAACTCCTTTGGGAGCCAGGCCAGGCTGAGGAGGGTCTAGCCAGTCCTGTGCCTCCTCTGACCCTTTTTCCATTTGAATATAGAAAGCATCAGATTTGTTCAACTAAGTCCTTGGCCCCTGGGGAACCACCCACTAGCAGGATCCCAGAGGCCAAGCTCATACCTACGATGGCTCCCCACCTCCCCCACTGGTGCCATCTGAGCACTGGTGAGGTTGCGTGAGCCCGAGGCAGCCTGGGCTCAGAGAAGGGGAAACCTGGTGGGCTCCAGGTGGTGTGGGGCCATCCTTTTTCCATTCTGGTGTTTTTGATTATCTGGTGTTTTGTTATTGTGAATTATCTGCACACGTGGGTTGTCCATTGTTGCAGATTAAACCTGCCTCCCCCAGGCACACACCAGCATGCACACACGTGCACACACACCAGAGCACATATGCAACTTCTAGACTTCTCTTTGCTGCTTCTCCTTCATTACTGCTAAAAACTGGCTTTATATTAAAAATGCATTTTTTTCGCTGGTCTGCTTTGACTGCTCACCACTGAAACTTCTCTCTTTCTTCCTGCCTCTCACTCTGTCTCTCTTCGTGTCACTGTCACCGTCTCTCGCTCTTGCCTCTTCCCTTGGGTCCTCCAGCAGCCGCTTACCCTGCTGCCTATGGTCAGATAAGCCAGGCCTTTCCTCAGCCACCTCCAATGATCCCCCAGCAACAGAGAGAAGGTGAGTCTGCCAGTGGGGCTCCTACGCCCCTCCCCTTTCTCCCCCAAAAGAGGCTGCTCCCCCAGGCCTTTGGTGGTGGTGTTCTGTTGGCAAGGTGACCACATCTGCATTGTGCTGAGGATGAGGGGGGTTGCAGGACTGTGAGAGGTGGCGCGGAGGTGCAGGTCACAGGCAACTCTGCAAACTCCAGTGGAGGGAAGTCAGGACGGGGGAGCCTGGACGAGGCAGGGTAAAGGAGTCGCCCCTCCCACAATGGGCAGCTTTTGTCCAGTGGAGAGGAAGGGGAAACATGGGGATGCTCACGGCTGGGGTGGTGAGCAGGAGCGGGGAGACCAGCTCATCTAGGACAGAAGCTGTGCCCTCTCAGTGAGCAAGAGAGCCCACCTGGAGCTCCCCGGGCAGGATCCCAGGGCGGGTGAGGGGTTGGGGTGCTCTGGTGTGGGCCTAGCAAAATAAGGGGAATCCTAGAAAGCTGCCCCTGAGGCCCTGCTGTGAACAGGGCAGCAAGCCAATGGACCTTAGATGCTGGAACCTCCTAGAGACCCTCAGCGTCCTCCTAGAGTCTGGAGCCCAATGGGGACTGGATAACAAGTCCAAGCTCGGGGATGCTCACAGAGCCCCGTGTGATGGGATCTTGTCTCCCACCCTGTGAAAAGGGTCACTCTGCCAGTGAGGCCACCACACCTGCCCCAGTAGCCCGTGTGGCCAGAAAGGACCAGTGGTTTCCAGATCGCTGGCTCGTAATCCTTGCAGCAGATGGTCCCAGAGCTATGGGAGGTGGGCTAGTCCTGGAAAGGACCTCAGGGTCTGTTAGTCCAAAGTTCTGTGGTCCCAAACAAGCCCCAGAGCCTGGATGGCTGAGAGCCTGGTCTTTGAAGCAAATCCTTCTAGCTTTGAGTCCTAGCTTGGCCTCTCTTCTCTCAGCTTTGGTATCCTCACCTGTAGAATGAGGACAGTGGTAATCATTCCCTAGAGAGGTGTGAGGACCACCTAGCTCAAGACTGTCTCCAGACTCCAGCAGTCACCTGCTGATTTCTCACTGTGCATGCCGCCCTTCCCTCACCAGTTGGTCACCCCCTCCAAAGTCGTATGTGAGGTGTTATCTCAGTTCACATGCATGGGGCAGCTCCCGAGACCTGTGTCACCATCTTCCCAGGGCCTGTGAAGATGCAGGAACCCAGCGGGGTGCACAGCGAGGCCCCCTGCTCACTCCTACAGCCATGTGCTGCTGCAGCTCCAAGTCACACCTGGGCCCATCGGTGAAGTGAGGGTCGGGGATAGGGCATCAGCCTGCCTCTGCCAGCGGGTCCCCTCCCTGGGCTGTGGCCCTGGAGCCTGCCCTGCCCTCCTCCCTCCAGTCCATGCCTTCCAGCACCACATCAGTCGGGTCAGAGCCACAAGTGGTGGGGTGCAACTTTGCCCATCCCGGGCCCAGAACTGTGCCCAAGGGCCCTTCCTGCTTTTGTCACCACTGTGACTTCAGGCTGACCCACCCTCATCTGTAGTCAGTGCCCCGCATCGCTCTGGCCTGTGGCTCAGAGGTCTCTACACACACACACACACACACACACACACACACACAGCTACAGATCAGTGCTGCTAGCCCCAACACACATGAGCCCCTACCACTGGCCTAAACCCATTCCTTTCATCTACTCCCTGTCCTACCCGCTACCTCACACTTTGTACCAGCCCATGCATCTAGCTCCGAACTCTTCCACGTACCTTCTGTCCATCTCAGAGAAGCCTGAGGCCCTCCCATCCCCATGCCCTGCTCCCTAGAGCAGACCCTGTGTGGCCAGTCCCCACTCCAGCCTCCTCTTGGGCAGGGGGGCCTCCCACTGTTGTCCCCATCCTCCCTGACTTTGGTACCCTGGGGGAGCAGGGCAGGGGGAGGGGTGAGATGTTAACCCAGATCTTTAGAGAAGTGCACTGCATACAGGGGTGAGCTCGCAGTGCTGGGAGTGGGGTCTTTGGGGAATTCTCTGGGGTCCTGAAGGATGAGGTCTTCAGATTTGGAGATGGGGAGATGGGCAGCCAAGGCAGGGAGAACAGCAGGAGCAAAGGCAAGGCATGGGTGTCGCCAAGTATGAGGTGAGCCTGGAAATGGAGTGGGACGGAGCCAGAGCAAAGCCATGTCTGGTGTTGCATGAGGTATGAACTGGAAGGCTGTGTTCCTCCAGGGATGCCAGTGGTTAGCCTCTTTCTATGTGGTCACCACCACTTGTGTAAATGCCATTGAAATACCAGGACACGCTGGCTGCTGGGCAGGAACCACCTTCCAGCTCCCTTGTCTTTGAGTTGACCCTGAAAACAGATGCCTGAAGCCCCTGAGGCTGTCTGCCCACAGACCGCCTGGGTTGTGCCAAGGGATGTGGTGTGCTACAGGGCCATCACTTTCTCTCTCTGGAGCTCCATTTCTCTTTTCTCCGAAGGCTAGGTTGGACCAGATTGATATCCAAAGCCCTACCGTTGTACTACCTGGGTGCTCAATAATCTGGAAATTAGGGAATGCACTGAGGGCTCCAGGGTAGCCCGAGAATGATAATGTGTAGGCCCACTGTTGGGGATGAGGGGGCAGGGGCTAGCCTGGGACTGGGAGAGCCGGCCCTATGGGGCTCAGCCACACACCACACTGAGGGGACTGAGTACAGAGGCTCTGCCCTTGAGGCTCCTCGTCTCTTTTAAGGAGAACAGAAATAACATCCATACCAAGCAGCTTGTAGGACTTGAGCTTGTAGGGAGGCCCCCAAGTTCAAGGTGGGTGTCAGCATGCAGGGAGAGCAGAGTAGGAGTATGGGGAAGGCAAATGCTCCTGCCCTCTAGAAAGCGCCCCCTTTTGGCTGGAGAGAAATCTTCCCAGACCTCCTGGAGAAAGAGCCTCAGTATTGCCCAGAATATGGGCTGTGGGAGCCCCAGGGCTGTCGGGACTCACGTCTAGCTGGGGACCATCAAGGGACACATCCATAGATTATGAACCAGTGAAAAGATGCCATAGTTGGAGGGGATGGGAGGTGGGTGTGGAGGGGAGGAAGGGCCACCAGGGCTTGGGGAATTCTGCACCGGGACCCCTGGCAGTGGGTGAGGGAGCTCGCTTGCGCCTGTTCTGAAAGCGCCGTTCAGGGAGGGGAGGCCAGAAAATGGGGATGGGCAGACGGTTTGGGGCAGGGACCAGGGCCAAGGAGGTCATTGGTTCAGAGGGAGGCTTTGGTGGTCAGAGGACTCAGCTATCAGCTGTGACCCTCAAGGGCACAGAAAGAGATGAAAGATGTAAAAATAGAAGTCAGAAGTATGTCAGAAGTAGTTAAGCTTCCCAGGTGGTTCAGTGGTAAAGAATCAACCTGCAATGCAGCAGATATGGGTTCCATCCCTGGGTCAGGAAGATCCCCTGGAGTAAGAAATGGCAACCTACTCCAGTATTCTTGCCTGGAGAATCCCATGGACAGAGAAGCCTGGTGGGCTACAGTCTATGGAGTCACAAAGAGTCAGACATGACTTAGCAACTGAGCACACACACACAGTTTACAAGGTCAAGTTCTATGTGGCACACTCTATTTCAGATGCAAGAAAAAGAGGAAGCAGCTTGGAGAGATTTCTCATTCAAAGAGCTAAAGCTCAACCTTTTGGTCATTTAAAAAGAAACATGTAAACTGAGCTGTAACCAAGCTGTAACACCCGTCTGGCATTTAAACTGAGCTGTAACAGAGCTGTAACACTCCTCCATCTGTCACTTCAAATTTTTGCTGCAGTGAGACAGAAACGAGGAAATTACATACTCCCCCGTCAAATTCATATTAATTTTGAAAGAAACTGCCGATATGTTTTAATTTTCATAAAAAATAAAAAACAAATTTATTTTAAAAGAAACATGTAAATCTTTAGCTATCTGGAAATTTCAGAAATCCTGAATCCAAGAGGATGCAGGATGTCTGGGGCACTGAGATTTATGATAAGGAAGTAGAGAGAGAGGACACAGACCATGGAGACAGACAGCCTGGGTCTGGGTTCATATCCTGGCTCCATCACTACTAGCTATGCGATTTGGCAGGTGACTTAACCTCTCTGGCCTCAGCTTTCTTAACTGTAAAGTGGGGATGACAGTAGCCTCAAGGCAGCTGTAAGGATTAAGTGAATTAACATATACATAAAGTGTGCAGAGCATCCTGGCATGCAGTTAGCACTACAGAAGTGGCAGGGCTCTTACTGCTGAAATGGGGAGTGTTTTATATGATGAAGCTGGCGGTACCCTGGCTTATGGGAATCCCATCATGAAGCCCTTTCTGCTCACCTGGCTTGCTGGAGCAGGTGATAAATCTTGGTTTCCACCTTCAAGATTAGGGTGGACTTTAAGGTTCAGGGCAGCGGAGGGTAAGGCCTTTGGGGATCAAGTGGGAAAGAGTGGCTGCAGGCCAGGACAGAGGATGGGGATTCCAGGCCCCAGAGTCCTGCCTTTGGCCGGGGGAAAATGGGGAGTGAGGCTTGCAGAGACAGGGCTGCCCCAGCACTTCCCCCCATCCTCCCCTGGCTGGAGGTGGTGGGGGGCGCTGAGCAAGTCTCCCTACCCACTGCCTCTCCTCAGTATCTCTCCTCCAAGACTAATCAGGCATGTTCACCCCATTCAGTGGTTGCCTCCACCCCTGGAGCCCTAGAGTTGCCAGGCACCCTGTGATGCAAAAACGACCACTGAGGCACAGAGAGTTTCAGAGACTTGCTCGAGGGCAGAGTGGAGACCAGAGCTCAGACCCGGGGCTCAGCATCTCCCCACTCTTTCGTGGCCACTTTTGGACCTTGGATGAGACCCCTCTCCTAACCTCGCCCCTAACCCTCCCTGCTGCCGCTGCCTAACTCGCTCACCTCTCCTCTGTCTCTCTCTTCCCCCACCCCGCCATCCCTCCTCCCCTGACCCCCNAGGGCCCGAGGGCTGTAACCTGTTCATCTACCATCTGCCCCAGGAGTTTGGGGACGCTGAGCTGATGCAGATGTTCCTCCCTTTCGGTAATGTCATCTCCTCGAAAGTGTTTGTGGATCGGGCGACTAACCAAAGTAAATGCTTTGGTGGGTAAAGATAACAAACCAACTTCACCTAGGACAGGGTGGTGCTTGCACCAATTTACCGGTGTCCAACTGCTTTTAACCTGCTCCTTCACATTGCTGCTGCCCCCCAACTCCCAAGTGCTCCTGTGCCCAGCCTCCAGCCTCCATCTCTCTCCCTCTTCTCTCTTCCGTTCTTTGGTTTCTTGGCTTTCCCTGCCCACTCCCATCCAGCCTCCTATCCACCACCCTTAGTCCACCAGAGAGCCTCCCCTCCCAGCCCCAAAGCTCAATTCCCACCAACAGAGAAGGGAAGGGACCCGTCTTGGGCAGGAGGAGGAGGGGCATGGAACAGAGCCTCACAGCAGCCATTCTCCCAGCACCCCTCTCCTCTCAAGGCTACAGTGGCCCTGGAGGTCAAGGCTGAGCATGATCCTTGGGGTGGGGGGTTCACCCAACTGAAGTCCCTACCCCACTGGCCCCTTGGCCTCCTCTGTCCATCTTTCTGTCGTGCTCCTGCCCCCTTCTCTGTCTACCCTGCTCTTTGCTCCCCTCTTGCCATCCAATGCACCTTTCTCCCCGAACCCCCTCCCCTCAGGCCACCAGAGCGAAACTGTCAAGGAATCAGGAAGAGGAAACTGGTCCCTGCCCTCAGGAAGCCTCAGGTCTGAGCTTAGATGAAAATCATATCTATTCAATGGCAGTGAGATCTGCCAGGCACCAACAAATGGAGGAATGAGAAAGGCAGGTGGATGCAAGCAGACAGAAGGGGAGGGAATTCCAAGCATGGGGAAATAGAATGGATGAGCGTATGGGGGCTGGGATGAGAAGAGTCAAAGACTAGTGAATGAGGAAGCTGGAGGCTTTGGGGAGAAAGGAGGGTTCAGGGGAGACCAGCTGTGAGGGCAAGTCTGTGCTGGGGAGGGATTCAATCATTCAGGTGAAGATGCTTCATATGGTACTGTAGGCAGTGGAAGATGGGGGAGTAATGGGATGAAGATACCTTTGGGAAATTCTTCTGGACATAGTGTTAGATGGGAGACGAAGGACTTGGGAGGATCTAGGAGTATGGACGTCAGATAAAACAAGATTCCCAGTTAAATTGGCATTTCGGATAAATAACAAATACATTTTTAGTATACATATGTCCCAAATGGGTCTTCCCCGGTGGCTCAGAAGGTGAAGAATCTGCCTGAAAGGTGGCAGACCCAGGTTCAGCCCCTGGGTTGGGAAGAGCCCCTGGAGAGGGGAATGGTAACCCACTCTAATATTCTTGTCTGGAGAATTCCATGGACAGAGGAACCTAGTGGGCTACCGTCCATGGGGCCACAGAGTCGGACACGACTGAGTGACTAACACACACACATGTCCCAAATATTATGTGCAGTGTGTCCCATGCAATATTGGAGACATACTAAAAAAGTATTTATTGCTTATCTGAAATTCCGGTTCAGCTGGGCTTCCTGAGTTTCAGTTTGCTTCTTCAGACCTCCTGGAAACCCACGTCATCCCCACACCTCTCCTTTCCACTCCTCCTTGGCCCTTTTCCCACCTCGTCTGCCTCCATGAGAGCTGCTTTCTCAGGTCTGATCTACTCCTAAGTCCCCCAGAATTGAGGAGTCTGGTCCCCAGACCGGACACATAGAACCAGAGCTGAGTCAGCCCAGCACCTCCAGGTTGATCCCCAGATTCAGGGGCTGTGAGGCCGGAAACTGGGTCCCCTCTTGGGGATGGGGGAGGGGGAAAGGTACAAAAGTGCAGAAATGCTGGAAAGCACGTGTTAACGAGATTCCAGTTTGGAGACCAGCTCTCCGGGTCCATGAAGGGCTTCGGGGTGGAAATGATGTTCCCCAAGGCAGTCAAGATCTTTGCAGTGTTCCTTCCTCTCTGGCAGCTGCCACTTAAAATCTGTGGTACTGCAGAGGCATTGAGTTGCCCAGCAGCTCATTTCTCTGGGGGATGGGAGAACAAGGCCAAAGGAAAAGATCGGCGTGCACCCCTCCACTGTTTGGTGTTTCTTCTGATGAATTACAGTTACGTATGTAAAAACAGCAGACTGGAGATCAGCTGCGTTTGGTCTCTAAGTAAGCCTCAGATGTCCCATAAGTCAGAAGAAAACTGCAAAGAGCCCAGACTGTGCTGGGTATCCAGGCTGAAGCAGGCCCAGCCTTTTCCTCTGGCATCTCTGCTCTGCCACTCCCTCCAGTCAACCCCAGATTATCCTTGCTATTAGCTTATTCAAGTTCTCCAGCAAAGACTTTTGCCCTACTTTTTCTGGAAGTCCTCCCCCGTATACCTCTGCTCTGGTTCTTTCTCTCTTCCTGAACAAACATCTAGCACTGAACATCCACCAGCCTTGAGAAAGGCCAGTATCCTGCCCAGCTGGCCGGCCCAGTGGCTCCTCCTTCAGTCTCTTGGGTTCCCTCCCTTGCTTTGGCAGCCCAGCTTGTGCATCTCCCCAGCACGTACTCATGGGCAAGCTTACTCTCTGGATCTCAGTGTCTGCATTTGTGGAATGGGGATTTTGGCAGTCAGCTCTCAGTGATGCTGTGAAGGTTACACAAGACATTCCATGTGAGGGACCTAGTCAGAGTGGACCTTCAGGAGGTGCTAGGGCCCCTTTTATTCCCCCCAAAAGGGCTATGTGGCTCCACATGTAGTCCTCTGTGAAAATGAACTCCTCAGAGTCTTCCCTTGCTCTTTGTAACCGCAGACAGAATCTTTTGGAGGCCTTCATGAGCAGCACAAATGGTTTTTGCATTGGAGGAGGGGCTGGAGGGCCACCAGGAGGGCATCCTGCCTGCACAGCCTTCACGGTCTGGGAGGCAGGTGCCTTCTCAGGAGCCAGAGGAATGGGACAGGGAGCTCTGGGAGAAGGGATACAGCCCTGGAAACCAGGTACACGGGAGATGGTGCCCAGAGCCTTGCTGAGGCCAGCTGGGAGATGCTCCCTGCCCTGACTGCTAGCCAGTTAAGAAAGTTCAGGAAGAAAAGTTCCTTGAGCCTGGAACCCTTCTCAACCACCAGGCTTCCAGTACTCAACCTGAGGCTAGGCTTCTTGCCTCCTCCCGGAACTTCTCTCCCTCCTTTTACACCTTCGACCTACACAGCATCTCCAGCCCTTTTTATCTTTGTCCCGTCTCTTTCCCACTTTGCTCATACTTGTTTTTTTTTGGGGGGGGGGGGGTGTGGCGGGGGGGGGAGCTGTCACCAACAGTTAGGCTATCTTGTCCTGGTAGGAAGGGAGGCTTTTAGCTTGCCTAAAAAGAGAGCGATGTAACAGATGCACCATTCACACATTTGAAAACTGCTCTGCTGACAGCTTGACTAGTTTTGTGGGGAAGGGATGGGCCAAGAGGGCATAAGAGGGGGAGGTGGAAAAATGACTCACATTGATTTCCAACTATGGATAATCCAAAATCCTTCCTGTGTATTTAGGTGTATGCTAAGTCGCTTCAGTCGTGTCTGACTCTGTGCGACCCCATAGACGGCAGCCCACCAGGCTCCACCGTCCCTGGAATTCTCCAGGCAAGAACACTGGAGTGGGGTGCCATTTCCTTCTCCAATGCATGAAAGTGAAAAGTGAAAGTGAAGTCACTCAGTCGTGTCCGACTCTTAGCGACCCCATGGACTGCAGCCCACCAGGCTCCTCTGTCCATGGGATTTTCTAGGCAAGAGTACTGGAGTGGGGTGCCATTGCCTTCTCTGATTTAGGTGTACAGATGTATACAGATGTTGGATATGTTGCCTTGGGCCCAGCTGTGACCAGTCTCATCTGAGCTCACATGCTAGCCCTCTTTGAGTACACTCACATGTACCTGCACACATCCCTCCCCCGTCTTTGATGATGCATGGTTGCAAGAGAAAATGTGCAGAAATGCAGGAGGGAGAAAGAGAAAAGAGGCCAGAAGAGGGAGTGTCTGGGTGGAGGTAAAGGGGAGAAAGGGTCACCACATTGGGAGAGTGAGGGAGGGGTCTCAGGCAGGACCACGGGACCACAGTTAATCAAGAAACAGCTTTCTACCTCCTCGGGGTCTGTACATCTATCCCTTATATATCTAATGGCCATTTAGGGACAAACGCCCCAAATGAGGCCCATCTGCAGCATGGCCAGGAAACTTTGCCAAGCGTAGTTTCATATTTGCAGGATTTAAGTCCATTTTACCAGAGAAACGGCCTCCAAAGTCAAATTCCAGGAAACACGAGGTTTAAAAAAAAGCCATAAAGAGAGAAGCTGGGGTGGGAGGGGGATGTTTTTGTTTGTTAATGTGCCAGGAACTGTTCCAGAGTGACCTGGCTGCAAACCCACCTGACCACAGAAGGTCCTTTCTCAAGGAGCACCGTTTGAGCCATTTTGGGAAATGCTCATGTAGTGTAGTCTATAAATAGAAGATGCATTCTAAGTTCCAAAAGGTGTCAACTTTGGGAACCTAATCCAGTCCCACCTGGGAACTGCTTGCTTCAGGTGACTGGGAGCCATGGATGGTTCTATAGCCTTGTCCTGGAATGTTGGGAGAAGTGATCGTGTGACGAGTGCTTCTGCAGCCTGTAGCACACGGAGAAGGCTCTCAGCGAAGNTGGCTCTCCACTCTCCAGCTCTGGGGGCCTGTCAACACTTGACTGCCTCACCCCTCCAGTTCCCCACAGCTCAGTCTGGAGAGGAGGGAACAGGACTTTTCAAAGAGAACTTTAACAAAATAAAAAGAGGGGACAGAGGCTGAGGAGGGTGACTGTATGTACGGGACTGGGGCCCCTAACCCTGCCCAATTCCCAGAGCCCGTGATGAGTGGACAGGTGTCACTCTTGCCAGCTCTCTGAGTCCTGCCTTAAAGCTGGAGGCACCATCGGGCCACTCCTCCTCCAGGCCACATACTGCCCTGGATGAAGCAGCTTCCTGGGGCGGAGTTGGGGTTGGGGGGAGGTGGGAGATGTGCCTGGTCATCAAGAGTTCACCCCCAGCCTAGCTTCCCCCACTGTGGTGCCCTCCTGCCATCCCAGCTTGTTCCCGGGCCAGGGCCAGGCTGCCAGCCCTCTGCCACTTCCGCAGTTCTGTGGGTCAGCTATTGTTAGGAGCTCAGCATGAGTGATACTGATCAGAATGCTTGTCCTTAGCAAGGCAGACAGACATCAAACAAGGACATACAATCAAAGAGTAAATTGTATAGGGTGTTGAAATTGTTGGTTACAGTTAAATCAAGTAGTCAGGGTAGGCCTTGCTGAGAAAGTGACATTTGAGCAGAGATCTGAAGAAGGGAAGACAGGGAGCCATGCCCAGGTCCAGAGGAGTATGGTGTACTGGCTCCAAGGTGAGAGCAAGGTGGTGTGTGCAAGGACCAGCAGTAGGCAGAGATGATGGAGAGCTATGGCAGGTTGGGGGCCGGGGGATTAGACAAGGAGATCCCAGAGGTGAGGAGGGCCACCTCGTGTAGGAACCCAGTCCGCTGCTTGGACTCCGGCCTCTCCTCTGAAATGGAAGGCTAAGGGAGCCACTGGAGAGCTCTGAGGGGCACAGGGCTGTGGGGGACTTGCATTTCAGTAGGATCGCTGGCTGCTGTATTGATAGACTGTGGGGCCACAAGCAGAGGTCAAGTGCCTGGACCGCTCAGTCCAAGGGGATAGCAGTCACTCGAGGTGCTGTGAAGGAGCTGGTTGCTGTTTGGAAGGAATTCAAAGGGGTGTGAGAGAAAGAGGGTTAGGATGGCACTTGGATTTCTGGCCGGAGTGACTGCAAGAGCAGAGTAGTTGTGACCTGAGATGGGGAGGGCTCGCGAGAAAGGTGAGCCAGGTGACAGTTACACCTCCAAATGAAGGGTCAGAGTCTGGAGTCTGGGAGGGAGGCCTCCAGTTTCCCAGTCTCCTCCCAGATCCCCGCACTGCCAGTAGGACCCCTTTTGTCCACTTGGGAGCAGCCATAGTCACCCTTCTCTCCAAGAGGTTTTCTTGAGCCTCTATTCACAGCAAGGCTGTAAAAGTGAAGTCTGCCTCCCTTGCTTCCTGACTTCTGGCCCGTGCCCATCTCTGGTCTGCATGAAATGCACATGAGCACACATAGACACACACACACACACAAATGGGCATGCTTGCACTCACGCACACACATCCATTCAGAGTGTGGGCAGTTTCTGTGCTCAGTCCCGGGATAGAGAGATGCATGGCCCCATCCTGCCCGCATGGAGCTTCTGGCTCTGTGGCAGCCAGCAGATGGTGCAGAGGGCACCCTTCCAGAGGAGGGAGGGACAGTGCAGTGGAAGTGACATGGAGCACTTTTTCTTCAATAGGTTAACTCTGCCGTCAGGGCATGACCTGGGTCAAGGTGCTTCCCCTCTTGGGCTTGCATTTTTCCAGTGATGAAACCCAGGTGCTGGAGCCATCACAGGAGTTTCCAGATGGCATGCTGGGGACTCATGCCCTGGGATTCTGTGGCTCCCTCGACAGTAGCCTGTCTTAGCATTGTAGACCTTGACGCAAGTAAGACCCAAGAAAGGAGAGGACATTGAGGTCAGAGGAAGGGGTGAGAGAGGCGGATTTGTTGTTTGGGACAGAAGGTAAGAAGTAGGCCTGCAGGGTAGAACCAGTTAGCAGTCGTAATTGTGGCATGGACTTAAGAGAAGTAGTTTAAAAAGCAGAGTAGTTCTTCCACCAGGGAATACAAAAGCCAGAAAAGATGAGAACCACAGGTTTTCCACTGTGCTTACCATGCACGAGGCATTGTTCTTGTAGGTGGCAACTCTGGAGACATAACTGTATACTTGACGCTGCCTATAAGGTAGACAGTGTTGTCATTCCCATTTTGCAGTTGGAGCACAAACAGATTAAGTCACTTGCCAATCAGCTACTGAGTGGCTGAGTCATGAATTGGGGCTGGGGTGGGGGGCTGCTTAACCCCCTCAAGTAAGGAGAATAATAAACACCCCTGTATTCTCGCCCCACTCTCTCCTACCCCAGAGTCTTCTGACTACCATAGAGGACACGTCATGACATCTCCCTTCTCTGGGGTCAGCCATCTGACTACCCCTTCACTAGGCAGTCTCCTACAAACACTGTGATGTCACATAATCCTTATGCTTCCCTGGTGGCTCAGTGGTAAGGAATCTGCCTGCCAATGCGGGAGACGTGGGTTCAATCCCTGAGTCGGGAAGATCCCCTGGAGGAGGATATAGCAACCCTCTCTATAATTTTTGCTTGGGGACTCTCATGGACAGAGGAGCCCTGGTGGATTATAGTCCATGGGTCGCAAAAGGGTGGACGCAACTTAGCAAACAACAACACATAACTCCTACATTCAAGTTGACCTTTTGGCTGCAATCACAGGATTTTAACAAATGGTGCATTCAGGCTTTCCCAGCCCAAGGCTGTTAGAGGCTGTAACAGAAGACAGGTGCCAGCTAAGGGCCAGACTTGGGGACTGCAGTGGGAAGTGGCTGCCAGCAAGGGAGGGAGGAAACAGCTATAAAAGCAGCTTAAAGTTGCATGATTTTATAGACCAACAAGGGATGTTTACAGATGATGAGTTCCAGTTACTCAGAAGGACAGAGCTCACCTGAGCAGGGGCTCAGGGGGCATAGCTAGGTGTGAAGAGGCCCACGGAGAGGGATCTCAGAGCCAGTGGTGAAGACAGAAGGCTTAGAGGTGGCCAAATCAGAACTAGAGTGAGGGGGGTCTGGGGAAACAGAGGGGCCCTGGGAGGGCAGTTCTTGGCAGGGAAGTGTGGTTGGGCTCTGGTTCCCTGAAACGAGGCCTGGGTAGGATGCAGTCTGTGCCTCCTGATAGGTGAGTTCCTGGCATCCTTGCAGCCCCTGCCCTTTATCTTGTGCAAAGATGGGAGTTACTCCAAGAAATCTTTACTGGGAAACTAAGAGGAAGGAAACAGGCAGAAGCATGAACGTGATCAGGTCCAGGCAGACACCCAAGTGCCTTGTCCCACCTTGGAGCATGCTGGGCTTGAGTTGAGGGCAGATGCCTGGCTGTGCAGTTCTGTAGGGGGAGAGCTGAGGGGGAGAACGTGCTGAGTGGCGGGTCTGACTCCCTGGGAGCCCTGTGTCTCTGGACCCTGGGAGTCCCGTGTCTCTGGACCCTGGGCTTGGATCTGAGTGTGCTTTTGCACAGTGTCTGCTCCGAGCTTTGCAGGCACAGGTGCTTCAGGTCAGACCTGCCTGGTGCTGGGCTGTGGTTTAGGGCCTGAGCCTTCTCCGGCTGGAGGCCAGCTGTGTTTAGAACCTGGCATCTAAATTGGCTCAACTTGGCCATAACTTCCTCACCCAGGTCATGGGGGGGTGGTGCTTCCCAGGCCTGATTCAAGTTCCCCACGTTGGTCAGTGACCCTGGTGCCACATCTAGGGCTGGGCCTGGAAAGACTCTTCCAGAGGGCGGCCAGGCAGGGGTCAGGGCGGGCAGAGGGGCCCCTGTTCTCACGTGAAGGGAGTGGCCAGCCGGCAGAACCTGGGGGGAGCCTCTTTAGGCAAAGTATGAGAGTGTGTTTGTGTCCTGGGGCCAAGTGTGTGTGAGAAAGTTCCCTCGACAGAGGTCTGGGAAGGGGCTGTGTGGAATCCCCAGCATCGGCCAGAGCCAGGCCCTGAAAGGAGGCTGGAGGAAAGCTGGCAGCCAGCGAAGGAGCCCAGGGGGGCGAGGAGGAGTGGGCGTCCCAGGACTGGGTGGGAGAGTCCCTGGGAGTCCCTTAGTTACGCTTGCATGGCTGACACCTAGTAGCCCTCTGTGCCGCGTGGCTTGTGGGATCTTAGTTCCCCTGCCAGGGATTGAACCTGGGCCCTGGGCAGTGAAAACGCAGAGTCCAAACCACTGGACAGCTAGGGAGGCCCCCGCCCGCGCCCCTCAGCTCTGAGGCCTCTTCTCCCGCCCCACGGGCCTGCCAGTTGGCTCTCGTGGGTGGTGGGTCTGTGGGTTTTCCTTGTGGAGGGGCTGGGCTGCAGGCGGGCCTTGGTGGGCCCTGGTCTTGGGGAGGAAATCTGCTGCAGGAAGAGCCGGACGGCAGGCAGGGCCGGGCTCTGCAGGCAGAGACGCCCGGGCTCCTCAGAGAAGGCAGAGCCGGGGACCAGATTTAGGCTCAGAATCGTCACCTCTCAGCTATGTTGCATCTTATCTGCAGCAACATGTCACAGTCTCAGGCTTCCCTTCCACACGGCCTGAGGGAAAACCCAAGGCTGAGAGCAGGAGCCGCTGCAGGTAGAAGCTGGGGACACTGGAGACCAGCCTGGTGCATTGGCTTGGCACAGGCAGGGGCGCTGCAGGGGACCAGGGGCTGGGGAGCGAGCTCAGGGGTAACCAGGAGGAGGGGTGGGGCTAGGGACCCCCAGGGCCCTGGGTGGGGGCAGAGGACCCCAAATGGTGAATGAAGCGTGTTCAGGACAACTCACACTGGAATAACTGGATGGTGCTTCCGAGAGGGAGATTTCAGCCTGCACCAGTTAGGGTCCATCAGTAAAGAAGACAGTGAGAAGGGTCAGTCTAGAAGGCTGTACGTGGCGTCGATGTAGGGTGTGAAGGAGCCGATAACCGGGAGGTGGGGGTAGGGGGAAGCAGAGGAGCAGGGTGACAGCCGCAGGGACCGGCAGGGAGCCAGGCCCGTAGCTGCCCCTCTCCGGTGGACTCTCCATTTCCCTTTGACCTACCCTCCAGGGCACCCTAGCCTCCCCTATGACCCTTTCTGAGTCAGAGCTTTGAAACCTCCCAAAGGCTTCACGTGCCAGGACCCCGCCTCACTTTGGGCCCCCTTGGGAGCAAAGCAGAGTGAGCAAGGCAGCCGTGAAACATGAAATCAGCCGTGCCAGGGCATGTTTGTAGAGTTCCGAGGACACTGCCATGATGGACTCTAAATCTCACAACTGACAGTGCTCGTTTTCTGAAGGTTCTGAGGACCAAGGGCCGAGGCAGGGCAGCAGGGGAAGGCCCGCGGCCTCCCGCAGCCTCCCGGCGCTCCTAGCGGGGACGCCCTTCCCTGGGGACGGTGGCCACCGTGGGCCCGGGACAGGGTGGGAGGCTGGGTTGTCGTGGGCGTGGACTGTCCTGGGCAGCCGAGTGTTTCCTGGATGGACCCCCGGACACAGCAGTCGCCTTAGGCAGCCTCTGACCCACCTGGCAATTGGGAGCCAGCCAGTCAGGCTCCCCTTGCTGACCACAGGCTGTAGCCAGGAAGGCTGGGGAGGCGAGGCACGCTCGGCCCCTGGGGGAGAGAGAAAGAACCAAGGAGGGGGTCAGAGCAGAGAGCGTGTCCCCCTGACCTGCTCGCCGGCCAAGGTGGTTTGAGGGGCTGCTTTCTCTTTTTCTGGCCCCCTCGCCACACTGCCCACGCCCTCCCTCCTGTTGCCCGGAGCATGACGGGTGCCCGAAGTGGCCCTGTGTGAGGCTCTGCCGTTGTTCACAGTGTATCACCTGTCTGCATCAACAACCGTGTGTGCGTGTGCGTGCGTGCGTGTGCGTGTGTGTGTTGACGTGCCCATGTCGTTCGTCTGCCGCTTCCTCCATCCTTTTGGGTTTTTTTCCGTTCTCTTGACTGCTGTTCTCTCATCCGAGCTTTTAGATTGATGCTGTGGTCTGGTGCTGTATAAATATTTTTCCTTTTAATTTTGTTTTAACTTCTTCCTTGCCCGTCTTCACCCTCAACCCGACTCTCCCTGTCCCCCCCTTCCGCCCCGCCCCCCACAATCCCCGA
>SJYQ01001169.1:900821-946652 GCA_006410935.1 Redunca redunca
AAACCCCCCTGAGGCAGGTTCCTTTTGGTGTTTGGATGTATTTTGCATTTCCTCTCTTGGCTTAATCAGCCCCGATTTTCTTCATTTTAGGGCAGGCTGCTGAACGGGCTACATTAAAAAACAAACCTCTCTCTATATATATTTATAAATGAGAACTGTTGGATGACACCTTTGACATATCAGCCAATATCAATCAAGCTGAAGACTCCAGACACTCTCTGTGACTGTCACATTTCTTCAAGGAAAGTATAGCGTCTATGGAGTTCAGAGGGCACGTGTTTGGGGGAAAATATATATATGACAAAGGGAAGAAGAAGATGAAGAAAAATGAGAAGAAAAAAACAAAACAAAAAAAAGGCAACTTTCAAACAAAATAACTTGAGACAAGGTGGGGAGACTGCAGGGCTGGGAACTGGGAAGGGCCGCTGCTTCCCGATCCCCGGGGCTTTTCCAGCCCGTGGGCGCCTGAGGCAGGCTGGGGCAAGCGGTGTGGCTGGCGGGGCCTGGTCCCCAGGGGGGCGGCTGGGAGGTCGCCACTGAGCATCTCTATCTGTCATTCCTTTAGCTATTTAGGGACCAAAGGACCAAACTTTTTATTGCAGATGTGTAGCTCTAGGTCAAATAGAGGGGGAATGGAGGAGAACCTCCTTTCTGCCTCACGGCTGTTCTTGAAACAGCTCAGAGCGATTCTATGAAAAAATGTAATTAAAAAAAACAAAAAAAACAAAAAAAATTTAAAAAAGGAAAAATAATGCTTCAGTGCTTTTAAAACAGCAAGATAATAGTTCTTTGATACTTTGAGAGGCGCTTTGATCACCCTCATTCAAGTCTAAGACTCTTTCCTATGGTTTTCTGTATTATATGTCTGGATGGAGCTGTTAAGATGAACAAATCGGTGGATATTTGGGGAAAGCAACAAAATGCGAAAACTCGTTAACTGTGAAGTGTGAGAAAACGAGGGGAACAAAGGGGGCTGACAAGGCAAGATAATTGTTGTGAAAAGTCTGTAAATGCTTCTAACTTTCCCCCCCTCTTAAAATCATAATAGTTGTACAGAATTTTAAAAAGGAGAAGTTTAAAATACCTATATAATAGAAGAAAAATTAGAGGAAAGCAAAAAAGAAAAAAAAAAAGAAAAAAAAAACCTATAGAAGTTAGCGTTATTGCTAAAATCCCAGATGTTGTAGGACTGTACTTTTGTAGAGTTTAGACTGAGCATCAATCCCTTCTCCCCGCGAGTGCTGTTGGACGCCGTTGACCCCGAGGGCCAGGCCGGACCCGCCCAGAACCGTGGGCCTCGGGCTGCCCACCGCCGGTGGAGGCCGCGCCGCTGGCAGGAAGGCCCGCCGCCGCCGCCCTCGCCTCGCTTCGCTCCGGGAGCTGCGCGCGCTCGCCCGCTCCGCGCAAACCCTGGACACCTCCGCTTCACTCGCCTTCCATGCTTGCTCCAGAGACTTTCCGGGCAAGGGAGACCTGGGAACTTTCATCTTAAAACAACTAAACAACACACACACACACAAAAACCTTAACAAGAGAGAGAAAAAAAAAACAATCTTTGAAGAATTTCTGAAACTGTTTACAAGGAATTTTGAAAAACAGGGATGTTTAAATGATGCCGGCTCTGTTTTTCTGTAAATAAATTTGCATATTTTGTAGGACTTTTAATTGTAATGATAGAGAAAAAAAACAAGGAAAACTATTTAATGAAAGCACGATATTTATCTTTGGTAAATGACTTTAGAGCAGTTAAAAAAGACATTGCTTAAAAAAAACTCAGAATCAGAAAAAAACACTGAATTATTTAAGAACACATATATTTTAAAGTATAACATATTTATTATAATTTATTTGCACCGTTGGGAAGACTTGCTTTGACCTTCTGCCTTGACACCCTCCTCACTGACCTCTGGTTCATCTGGAGGCCTGGCGGGGAGGCCCTTGGACCTACCATGTTTTTTAATTTTTTGCTTTAGAACATCTATCTGGTTCCTCTCAGGCCTTCTGCCTTTCCTTTCTTTCTATTTTGTTGGTTAATTATTATTTTTTAAAAATTTATTTTTCTTTCTCTTGGCTCCTTTTAGGATGTCCAGATAAAAAAAAAAAAAAAAAAAAACAGCTGCAGTTCAGTACAACTGCTCTTTTCACACTCAACTCCCTAAAGCTCCTTGTAACCTTCTGTAACTATTGGATGACGCTTTCTCCAGCTTAGCCCTAAATAAAGCACAGTTTAAAAAAAAAAGGCTCTTGCATGGTGGTCTGTGGTTCCTGGAGTCTGGCCAGCCGAGTCTCTGTGCCCTAGGGCTGGCCCACTGGAAGTAGCTTTGATCCCTCCATGGAGCCAGTCTGCTGCCTGGACCTTCTAGAAAAGTCTCTCTTTACTGGTGTGCACCTCTGAAAGTCTCCACTGCATGCCCATTCCTGGGTTCCCTTGTAGGACTGGCCACAGAGCCCACACCCAACAGGAAGGAGGAGAAGCCAGAACACCTTGAGTTGGGGTGGGGGGATGTACTCTGAGGAGCTGAGGAAGGAGACAGTGGAGGCAGGACGTGCAGTAAAGGTGGGGGAAGACACAACCCCAGACAGCCCAGACTTGCCATGGTGTGTGTTGTTCTCGGTCTTGCACCTTCCACCACCCTGACATTTCTCTGGGTGGAGAAGACTGAGGTTCTAGGTGATCCGCGGAGGCGGGGCTCCGGTCGGGGGAGCCTGGAGTGCTGCCATCTCTGTATGGAGAAGGAGGCAGGGAGTTGTCCACACCCTGAGTGCCACACGAGGCTTGTGAGGAAGGCATGGGGTGCGGGGAGGTTCCCAAGGCAGGAGACTGGGAAGTAGGAGGGAGGGAGCAGGTCCTCCTGAGGTGAGAACCCAGGTGCACGACAGCCATGATTCTTCGTCACACTCCATCCTGGGACAGCCCTTTCTCACTAGTCCATCTTGTCCCCAGGGCCCAGCCTCCAGCCTTGCGGGCCTGTCTAGGAATGGGCATGCCACACCAAGGGTTTCCATCTCCTCCCCGCATGTGATGGGAGGGGAGGTGACGAGAGTCCTGGCAGGCACAGGGGTCTGTCTGTCTGTCTGTGCCCTCCTGTGAGAGGCAGGGACGGGCTTCAGCTCCCCATCCTCTGTGGGGGGAGTGGCGGGAAGCAGCACCTGGGCCCTGCCTCCTCCTCGCCTCGCATCCCAGTCCCCAGGCAGGGCCCTCTCCCGTACGTCCTATTCTAGCCTGTGGAGATGCTAGCCTGGGGAGAAAGGGCCTTCACTCCTCGGGACCTGGGGCAGGCCTTCAAGCCTTGAGGTTCTAAGGCGAGACCCTCCCTGTCCTCTGAAATAACCCACCCTTAACCTGCCAGTTCTGAGGAGCCTCTAGGGAGCTGGCCTTCTTGGAGGAATTCACCGTGAGGGTAGATGTCTCACTGGGAGTTACGCAACCCTGTGAGGAAGGGAAAGGTATTTTCTAGGGTATTCTCTGGGTTTTGAGCCTCAGACTATTCAAAACCATGGTTTCTGTTGGACATTTGCAACTGAAAGCCACTGTGCCTGCCAGAGGGTGACAGCTTCAACCACACTGCCTCCAGTCACTCTCTGAGACCCAGGGAGCCCCACCGGCCTCCCCAGCCCTTCCCCACTGCGCCCCCTCTGTCCGGCACAGCGCACCCCCGCCTCCACTGCTCTGGCTCCGGGGCAGTGGGGCCTCAGGGAACTATCCCCAAGGAGCTGGGCTGTGCAGTGGGTCAGCCCCTTTTGCTCTGTTCCAGGCATGGCTGACTGAGAAGAGAGATGAAAACACAGGGCCCAGGTGTGAATACGCCAGTTCTAGAAAATAAACCTTTATTTAAAACCACCCACCAAGTGACTGGGTACACACAGCACATTTAAGAGAGAAGGTAATGTATTAGCCTCTGCGGGGTGTGTGTGGGGGCGTGGGGGGCACCAGAGGTTCCTTGAAAAGTTGCTGCAAACTCTCGGATCACTTTGCATATGATTACAGGGAGTTCAGGGGTCCCACAGCCCATCCATCACCCCCTGGTTAAGAACCCCTAATTTGCAGTGTTATTTAAGAAAACCCAAGACACAGTTCTCGTTCATTTCTGCTTATATTCTACGGTTTCCTCTGGTAGTACAGTCATCCCTTGGAATCTTCAGGGCATGGGTTCCCGGACCCCCGCAGATAAGCAAAGTCTATGGATGCTCAAAATGGCCCAGTACAGTCGGGTCTCTGTTTCTGTGGCTTCTTTATCTGTGGATATGGAGGGTCAGCTATATTCTACCTGTAGTGTGTGATTCCTTCACAGCTTCCCTAGTTTTTTAAAAGACTTTTTGTTTATTCTTGTAAACTTTTTATTTCATGTATAATGGAAAGTTAGAGATACTTGCATAACAACCCCCATACACAGCACTTAGCTTTAACATACATCAATTCCCTGATTATTTTGAAGAAAATCCCAGTTATCAAGTCATTTCATTGGCAGACACCTCTGTTTCCCCTCAGTGTTATTGATGCCACACTGACATGCTCTGGGCTGTTGGGCAGCTGCACCCTTGCTGCGTAAGTGTGGGGCATCCCTGTGGCCTCTCCCAGCCTCACGCACAGGTGGGCACTGGTGCCCGGGCCTCCCTCCAGCCCCTGCCCTGGCAGCACTTTCAAAGGCCTTTCAGCTCTTCATCCACCCTTCTGTACTCATATCTTCTCTCTCACTTTTCTCTTTCCTTCTCTCTCTTTCTCCTTCCTTTCTGCGCAATGTTAATATGAGAAGAATGTTTACTGAGACCTCTGGCTTCCCTGGTGGCTCAGACGGTAAAGAATCTGCCTGCAATACAGAAGACCCAGGTTTGATCCCTGGGTTGGGAAGATCCTCTGAAGAAGGGAATGGCAACCCACTCCAGTATTCTTGCCTGGAGAATCCCATGGACAGAGGAGCCTGGTGGGCTGCAGTCCATGGGGTCACAAAGAGTCCGCCACGACTGAGGGACTAACACACACTCTGAGTTAATAGCTCCCATCTCCTTTGGGCTTCCCTGATAGCTCAGTTGGTAAAAATAATTCACCTGCAATGTAGGAGACCCCAGTTCTATTCCTGGGTCGGAAAGATTTGCTGGAGAAGGGATAAGCTACCCACTCCAGTATTCTTGGGCTTCCCTGCCGGCTCAGCTGGTAAAGAGTCCGCCTGCCTTGGGGGAGACCTGAGTTCACTCCTTTGGTTGGGAAGATGCCCTGGAGAAGGGAAAGGCTACCCACTGCAGTATTCTGGCCTGGAGAATTCCATGGACTGTATAGTCCATGGGGTCGCAAAGAGGTGGACACGACCGAGTGACTTTCACTTCACTTCACTTCCTCTCCTGGGTTTCTATAAAGGTCTGACATTGTCCCTGTTCTGAGCTGGATCCCACCTGCTCCTGCACACAGGGCGCTGGTGCTGCCACACATGGAATGTCCTAGAGTTTTCCCACCCACACGCGTGCCTCCAAGTCCAACATCCATCTTCCATGTTCTGCTGCCTCCAGACCAGGTGAATCTGTAGCTCTTCCTGGCACGAGGTCTGCAGGGCCAGTGTTCCAGTTACACCCAATTGAAGCAAACTGACATTTCCCAGGTGAGTCAGATGGTAAGGGGACATCTGGACAGCACGGTCATGGCCCCAGCCCTGCCTGAGGTGACAGCATCAGCCTTGGAGTGAGTGCTATTTGTCTCTCTCCCAAAGTGGAATTCCCCCAAACCAAAATTATTAGCTACCATCGATACCCTACCTTCTGTCGAGTGTTCACTCTAGTCAGCTGGACGTTTAGTCCATGTTGATCCACTGCCTGCAGGGATGAATGAGTTAAAGCAGGAAGGAAGGACAAACTGCAGGCAACTGAAAGCATGTTCCAAAGAGGTAGGTGTTCTGCAAACACTTTAAAGGAATAAGAGGACAGTTGGAATGCATGGGTAGCCGACACTCCCTTTCTCTCAGCTGAGTATCAGCTTTTTACTTTCTAGCTTTCTCTTTCTACTGCCCCTCCTATTTCCCTAAGCTGTCCTCCCTTCTCCCTGTAGGTCCTCCCTTACCCTATCCGTCTCTGGTCTTTAGCTCTCCCAAACCCCAGGCTCCCAGGCCTGGCTAGTGGACAGCCAGCACCCCAGACCCCTCATCACCCCAGCTTCTTTTCCCTCATGCTAACCTAGCTCCTCATATCTTCAGGGAACCCTGAACATCTCCATCCTACCTTGCATCTTTGTGGACATCTAACCACGATCTGCCCAGACCAGGAGGAGAGTGGGAGGCTGTATGTCAGAGTGAAAAAGGTGTGGGCTTCGAAGGGATGCATAGACCTCTGGTGTCGTTTTGGAAAGCTGACCTAACCTCTCTGAGCCTCAGTTTCCTTATCTCTGAAATAGGGATACCAATACACCCTCGCCCCCAAGAGTTGTGAGGAGTAAAGGACACACAGCCACACACCACCACGCCCCATCCCGAGGATCCTCTGAGTTGTACATTCTTGAACAGTACAGATACTCAGAATGAGTAATTCAGGCTCGGAGCCCCTCCTCCTTCCCTTTCCTTAGTTCCATCCCACTGACAATTCGTCCCAACCAAGTGAGTTTGAACTTGGTGCCCGGCCACTTCCCATCGCTTTCTCTAGGTTCAGCGAGCCTGTGCTCTCCCAGAGAATCTGTCGTGTTCGGCTGCACACCTCTGTCTCTCACGGCTCACACACCTTCCTGGAGACCCCTATTCACGGATGGTCCTCTGCCCCTTCCTCTCTCTCTGCCCTTTCTTTTCCCCATGAGCCTCCCCACCACCACTGTGGCTGTCAGTGTCTGCAGGCCTCCTCTCCCAGTTCACAGAGCCTCAGGCTGCACATCAGTTTGGTCTTTGCGCTTAAAAAAATTTATCTAGTTTTTGGAATCGGTAACATATATTTCAAGATTCAAAAAATATGAAAAAGCGTATGATAGAAAGTCTTTCCACCCCTGAATCCAGTCGCCCATTCCTGTCTCCAAAGGGAGCCAGTGTCACCCCATGTCTTGTTTGCCTTGGTCTTTAGTGTACAGATGCGTGTGCACTGGTGTTAGGGACTCAGTTATCAGTAAGGAGACCCAGAGTCAGGCGGTGCCAGGCCCAGGCCCCAAGCTGGCTGGTGGGATTCCCAGGAAGTGAGCCCAGGCGTGGGGCTGCTCAGGAGCCCCTGGCTGAGCAGGGGAACCTGGTCCTTTCCAGCACACTCATCAGCGGGGCACAACCCTTTGAAGCATGGGGGGGGCAGTCACTGCTGAGGTGCTTGTCCTGAGCCAGACACTGTGAAGAACTGCTTAATTATAATCTCATTCGATTCTCTGAGCTCGATGTTATCACCCCTGTTTGACAGATGAGGAACCAGGTTTGGAGAGGGTAAGTCCCCACCGAGATGACCCAGGGTAAGGGTTCCAGGCCAGGGCTGTCTGCAGAGCTCTGCTCTTAGTCTCCTTGTCTTGTCTCCCTCACTTGTAAATTCTCTGCATAGTTGCTCCCCTCCAACCCTTCTCTCATGTCTTTCTTTTCCTGTCCCTCCTTCTCACTTTTTTTTCTCAATAATATTGATTTTTACCTTTAGGAAATGGCATCGCCTCTATTGACACAGGTCAGTCCTTTTCTTCCCTGCCCTCCTGGATTATCTGGGCTGGCCCAGTGCTTGTACAGGTGAGGGCATGCAGGAGGTGACCCCTCCCACCTGATGGTGGGGACAGAGTGGAGGGAGAGAGGAAAAAACCCAAAGGCCTGGTTAGCTTTTATTATTAACAAGGAGAGGAAAGTAAATGGAAATAAATGGAGCATTTATTAACATTTTATGCTGCTACCTGAAGTTCAAAACCCTTTAGAGCTGTGTCAGCTTGGTTTTCCCCAGCACGCTAAACTCTGGATAAAACTATAAGCATGTTGTTAAGATCAATGCCGGAGAAGGCAATGGCACCCCACTCCAATACTCTTGCCTGGAAAATCCCATGGACGGAGGAGCCTGGTGGGCTGCAGTCTGTGGGGTTGCACAGAGTCAGACACGACTGAAGCGACTTAGCAGCAACAGCGGCAGCAAGATAAATGCAAACTGGTTCACCATCACTCCAAAGCAAGGGGAAACTGTGACCATTTCTGAAGGTGCCCGACTCCACTAACTAAGGCACAAAGATGCCCCTCGTCTCCAGAGTCTCCACATGAACCATCTTGGCCATTGCCCTTCTCTCCCACCTTGTCCCTGGGGCTCAGCTCTGGGCATTAAGGTGGCAGGAAGCCCAGGGCAGCTGGGTGCTGTCCACCCACCTCCCTTCTGCCCTCCACTCAGGGCCCTCTTGGGGTCCAAAGAGGGGCTTCAGAAGCAAGGTTCCTGTGGGGTGTTTTCACTCTGCACAGGCAGCCCCTGGAAACTAACATGAGGGCCACAGAACAGACCCCACACCCCTGCCCTGCTGCACTCCTGCCCTGCTCAGGACCTCAGATCCTGTCATTAGTTCTTTTTCTGTGGGTGAGACTAGGGCCTTAATTAGTTATGCCTTTTTTTTTTTAATGCAAATAATCTTGGGTTGGGAGTGTATTTGTTCCTTTAGCACTCCATGGAGTGCCTGGGCACACATGCAGTGCCCGCTCAGTGCTAAGGACCGGGGGTGGGGTGATGAGGACTACACACGCAGCCACCTTCCAGGCACAAGGCCAGTGTGTCGTGGGTGTGTTCTTGAATCCCAGAAGTTATCCTGTAAGGTGCTATCAGATGAACAGCCAGAGGCTTGGGAAGGTAAATAACTTGCCGCAAATCGCAGTGCAAGTTGCTGCTCTATTTTAGATGGATAGCCAACAAGAACACACAGAACTCTGCTCAGTGTTGTCTGGCAGCCTAGAGGGGAGGGGAGTTTGGGGAGAATGGATACATGTATATGTACAGCTGAGTCCCCCTGAACAGTTTCAGGCTGTTCACCTGAAACTATCACAACATTGTTAATTGGCTATACCACAATACAGAAGTTTAAAAAAATATCATGCCATAGGCAAGTAGTGGATCCCAGCTACAAAATCAGCTGCACTGTCCCCTCCCATGGGTTCCCTGATGGGTAAAGACAGCTGCAGGACAGCCTGGTGAATTGTGCAGGGGCCCGGGGCAGCCCTGATGAGACAATGCCAGTAGCTCAGACTAGAGAGGAGACACTTGGGCTGAGTGTTGCAAGGTGAGCAGGGGTTAAACAGACCCTGAGGGAGAGGGTTATGGAGGAACAAAGGACCCCAGACATGCTAAAGACCTGCAAGATGCCTCAGGTAAACGGGGATTGTGCTGGGGAAGACACAGCCTTGTCTAAAAAGAAGCCATTACTGATAGACCAGGCAGGGTCCTGGCTACTTCACTGACACCATCCCAGATAACCTTCTCAACCAGCCTACACCCCGTTTTACAGATGGGCTTAAGCGACGTGCTGCAAGTCACCTGGTTTGACAGCTGGGGTTTGAGCCCAGTCCCAGATAGCAGGTTCCAGGCTAATAATCACCGTACGACTTTGGAGGGGGCTACCTTTCCAAGGCACAAGTATAAGAAGTCTTCACTCAGAAGCCTCTGACTGACTGTATTTCTAAGCCTCAAAGACAGGTGGCCTAACCACAGGGCAAAAGAGTGGAGACAGGACCGGCCTGGAAAATCTCAGACCTCCGTATTAGTTTCTTCCTCTGCAAAGTGAGGTATTCTGGTGGGTCTCAAGGATTTGGCCCAGTCCCTTTGTGCCCAGAGCTCTCTCTAAGTGCTGGGAGGGGAAAGAGGAGGTGCAGAGGAGGGAAGCCTCGAATGCCCTCAGCCAAGCTCTCAACATGAGAAGCACCTGGATGAGAGGACTGCACAGGGACGAGCAGGGTTTTACCCTCCATTCTGCTCTGCTCTCAACTGGGCAGAGGACCCCTGCTATCCTGTCCTGAGAGCTGGGTGACCTGACGAGGCCTCTGGGCCCACAGCATCCCCTTTAATCAAGAACTACTTGAGAGCGTTTTGTACTTTCAGCAATGAACTCAGTGTCTGGCACGTAGTCGGTGCTCAGTGATGTTTGCTGAACGAACGAGAAGAGGTGTGGAGTGATGGCAGGGCAGGCAACTGCCTCCCACGAGTCCTCCCGAAGCACCCCACACCTGTGTCCTCTTGGCAAGGCCCCTGTGCCTCAGCTTCCCCAACTCTGACCAGGAATCACAAGGAAGCCTGGTGGTTCTGGTCTTCTTAGCACCCGGGGAGGTCTGGAGATGATTCTGGTCCTATTGGGGAGCTCAGAGATGGCTTATGGACACAGCGTCTCCTGTTTTCCAGAGCTTCTGACCATTCAGATTCTCCCACCCTTGGTTCAGGTTCCATCTGCTTCAGGAGTCTCCAGCTCAACTGCTGCTGCTAAGTCACTTCAGTCGTGTCCGACTCTGTGTGACCCCATAGATGGCAGCCCACCAGGCTCCCCTGTCCCTGGGATTCTCCAGGCAAGAACGCTGGAGTGGGTTGCCATTTCCTTCTCCAATGCATGAAAGTGAAAAGTGAAAGTGAAGTCGCTCAGTTGTGTCCGACTCTTAGTGACCCCATGGACTACAGCCCACCAGGCTCCTCCATCCATGGGATTTTCCAGGCAAGAGTACTGGAGTGGGGTGCCATTGCCTTCTCCGAGAGACTCCAGCTCAAACTAAGCACCTATTTCCTGACCTCCTGTTGCCCTCAGGGTGGAGACACTTCACTGGCCCTTGTTTACACTGTCCTGTGTTGCTCTGAGTCTATAGCTCCCTCTCCAGCTGAAGGTCCTGAGGATAATACTTGTCTCCTTTTCTAGCCTGTCTCCTAGCTCTGGGACCATCAAAGAGGGTGGTGGGAACACAGCAGAAGACTAAGGATTTAAATGGCATGTAGCCATACCCCAATGTTCATTGCAGCACTATTTACAGTAGCTAGGACTTGAAGCAACATAGATGTCCATCAGATGACTAGATAAAGAACCTATGGTACATATATACAATGGAATATTACTCAGCCATAAAAAGGAATGCATTTGAGTCAATGCTAGAGGTGGATGAACCTAGAGCCTATTATGCAGAGTGAAGTAAGTCAGAAAAAAACACAAACACCATATATTAATGCATATATATGGAATCTAGAAATATAGTACTGATGAACATATTTACAGGGCAACAATGGAGCTGCAGACACAGAGAACAGACTTAAGGACATGGGTGTGGGGAGGAAGGAGAGGGTGAGATGAATGGGATAGAGTAACATGGAAACATATGCCCTGCCATATATAAAATAGATAGCCAATGGGAAATTTCTATATGACTCAGGGAACTCTTAACTGAGGCTCTGTAACAACCTAGAGTGGTGGGATGGGGTCAGAGGGAGGTTAAAGAGGGAGGGGACACATGTATACCTATGGCTGACTCATGATGATGTACGGCAGAGGCCAACACATTATTGTGAAGCAATTTTCCTTCGATTAAAAATAAGTAAGTTTGACAAAGAATTAATCTCCAAAATATACAAGCAGCTCATGAAGCTCAATACCAGAAAAATGAATAACCTAATCAAAAAGTGGGCAAAAGATTTAAACAGACCTTTCTCCAAAGAAGATATACAGATGGCTAATAAACACATGAAAAGATGCTCAACATCACTCATTATTAGAGAAATGCAAATCAAAACCACAATGAGGTATCATTTCACACCGGTCAGAACGGCCAGCATCAAAAAGTCTACAAACAATAAATTCTGGAGAGGGTGTAGAGAAAAAGGAACCTTCTTACACTGCTCGTGGGAATGCAAACTAGTATAGTCACTGTGGAGAACAGGGTAAAGAGTCCTTAAAAAACTGGGAACAGAACTGCCATACGACCCAGCAATCCCACTACTAGGCATACACTCTGAGGAAACCAGCATTGAAAGAGACACATGTACCCTAATGTTCACTGCAGCACTATTTACAATAGCTAGGACATGGAAGCAACCCAGATGGCCATCGACAGATGAATGGATAAGGAAGTTGTGATACATATACTCAATGGAATATTACTCAGCTATAAAAAGGAACACATTTGAGTCCGTTCTAGTGAACCTGGAGCCTATTATACAGAGTGAAGTAAGTCAGAAAGAGAAAGACATATATTGTATATTAACACACATATGTAATTTAGAAAGACAAAACCGATGATCCTACAAGCAGAGCAGCAAAGGAAACACAGATGTAAAAACAGACTTTTGGATCCTGTGGGAGAAGGCGAGGGTGGGGTGATTTGAGAGAATAGCATTGAAATATGTACATTACCACATGTAAGGCAGACGACCAGTGCGAGTTCAGTGCGTGAGGCAGGGCCCCCAAAGCTGGTGCTCTGGGGCAACCCAGAGGGATGGGGTGGGGAGGGAGGTGGGAGGGGGCTTCAGGATGGGGGACATAGGCATACCTGTGGCCGATTAATGTGGATGTATGGTGAAAACCATCACAATATTGTAAAGGAATTATCTTCCAATTGAAATAAATTAATCTAAAAACAAACAGTAATTTTGGAAAAAAAGAAAAAAAGTGGCACGTGGCCACTGGCTGCTGAAACTCCTGGGTCAAGGGTAGATGAGAAATGGTATTTACATAGTCTCAGGTAATGCCCTTCCTAACTCACACACAAGATACTTATAAGTCACAGGAAAGGAAGTGACTTTACAGTGGAGAAACCCAGCAGACATCATCTTAACCTGGTGATCAAAGTTAATATCACCTGGAATGAAATAGCTATCAGGGGCCTCCCGGTAGGATTACTGAGAATGACACAACATCACTTAATTCTTGCTGAAAACGCAGACCTGAATTTGGTCACAAGAACGCAAACCAGTCCAAATTGGAGACATCCTACAAAATAAGTAGTTTGTACTCATCTAAAGAGACATGACAACTAAATGCAACTTATGATCATAGACTGGATCCTGGCGAGATTTTATTTTCATTTTGTCAGAAAGACATTTGAGGAAAGGAAACAAAAAATTAAAAAAAAAGGAAAATTGGCAAAATTTAAATCTGTTCTGCAGATTAGAAAATAGTGCTCTATCTATGTTACTTTCTTGATTTCAATCATTGTCCTGTGGGTATGGAAGAGAATGTCCTTGTTTTTAAGAAATACATGCTGAATTATTAGGGGAAGGAAGACTAGTCGGTCTGCAATTTACTCTCCAATATTTCAGAAGAAAAGTAATAATTCATGTGTGAGATATATGCATTATATATGTGTGAGCTAGAGTGAATCTGAGTTAAAATGTTAACCCTGTGGAATATGGGTGAAGGGTGTTCATGTAAAGGAATTTTTTGTATTATTTCTAAAACTTTTCTGTAGGTCTGACTTCAAAATAAAATGTTTGAAAAACAAAATGTGACCAGTTTGACCATCAGCTGGGTCAGCCTGAGAGCTGTCAGCCATCTAGACTGTTTGCTGCAGGGACGACCCCCTGCCCCCCCTCCCTTACCACTTACCCTTCTTTCCCTGGGAATCTGAGAGGACAGACCCTCCAACATGGACGTGAGCAGCGTGTGTCATGGGCGGTGAGATGGGGCCACCGTGGTTTCTGCTACCCCGTCCTGGTTCCTTGGGGTACCTATTCCCATCCCCATCCTCAGGAACAGCCTGATTAGCAAAGCAAGAAACACAACATCTTTAGTTCTGAAGAGAGAAGGGACAGATTTGAAAATCCTAGAGGTGGAGAGTGGAGACGGGAGGGCAGAAGGAAGGGCTGTGGGCAGCCTGCAGGTGCCCCTGAGGAAGGTGCGTGGACCACAGCTCCAGGGTCCCCGCTCTGGAACCGTTCTTGACTCTGTCTGCTCTGGACTGTCCTCAAGGCAGGGGTCCGATTCTGCACAAGCGTATGAGGTGGTGATGAGAGCACAGTCCTGACTCTGGGGAAGGCAGCCCCGGCTGTGGAGAGAGATGGAGGTAAACAGCATTCTGAAACGGGCGGGCGTGCAGTGGGCTGCCCTCCTGGAGGCTGAGAAGAGGGCTGGGAACACTGCCTCGGGTGGTGATGGGCTGTGGGTAAGCGCTGTGTAGGAAGCGGGCTGGTGTAGCTTTGCCTGGTTGTCATGGAAGCCCCAGGTCTCCATGCTTCAGAGGGCCCATTGCCCCTTACCAGCCATCAGATATATGATAAAAGCATCTGATGTTTAGGAAGTGCTTCACAGTGGTTCACCCAGCAGATGCCCGAGCATCCTTTCGCTGTATCCCCACGTCATCTGTGAGCCGGCTGTGCAGGTGTGTGCTGTCTACATCTAGCAAGCCAGGCACTGAGTGTGCACTGGTGAAGGAAACTGCACATGTCACACAGTTATGGCTGCAGAGCCAGGACCTGAATCCCAGCCTCTGGCGGAGCCCTAGGTAAACTGGAAGCTGTTGCTGCGAATTGGAATCTCAGCTGGCCTCTCTCCACTGGGCCCTGCTGCTCTCCAAGCTTAACCACCAGAACTAGCCTCCAAGGCTGTCCACGAGCTCCCTTACCTTGGGGTCTCTGTCTCCATGCCTTTGACACCCTTCCTTGGTCCAGGGCATCTTCCGTTCTTCCTTCCAGCCCTTGCCCAGCAATGAAATCTTATATTCTGGGAAATGCTGATGGAAGTCCCTGTCCCAGGGGCTGCCGTTCAGGCCTCTGGGCCTGCACTGACCTCTGGATGTGTTAACTGCAGCTTGACATAGTTCCTGGGTGCTGCCGGGACCACACCATTGGACTTTGTCTGGTACCTAGTGGACAGTCCAAAGATGCTTCTGAGTTTCCTGAAGCCCTGTGATTCCTGAATTCTTTGGATTCCAGGGTCCTTTGAGAATCTGATGAAAGCTGTGAATCCTCTGGTCCAGTTAGGCATCCAGGTGAGGAGGATGGTGAGGCAGGTGATGAGAGGACTGTGGGCAGGGGAGCTCTCTAGCCAGACAGATGCTTCTGGAAGGGATTTCACATCATAGGGAGAGAGCTTTCATTTCTCGTAGAGCCTCATCCCAACACCTCCCCTTGGACAGGACGGAACAGAAGGCGACTGGATTTCTGGCTGAACCCCTCTGTTCAAAGGCTCCACCCGGGGATCTTGGGGAGGCACCCCCAGCCAGGCCCTGCCCTGCTGCAGCTGCACGCGGCTGGGGAAGAGGCCAGTGGAGATGTGAGAGAAGTTCAGCGTGGGGGTCACGCTCCCAAGTCCCTTCTCAGACTCACTGCTACTCAACATTTTTTTCCCCTCCAAGTCAGTAAATCTTCTATTATTCTCCAAGTTGATATAGTAAGCTGTGTCATTTTGAGAAGAAATACATAATGGTATATTAGAGGAAGCATGGATCTCCTCATTCATGCTTAGAAAAAAATTTATTACAATGTAAGAAAGTCTGAATAGCATGGATTTATTATAATGATTTAACACTTCTGCACTTGAGTTAAAAATGCCCCTCCATAAATAACTGTCCCTGGAAAACATAGCAAATTTACACAGTTTACCGTTCCTCAGTGTTATATAAATCCAACAAGCTTAAATCACTCCCAGCTGGGAGGAGAACGCCACCAACCCGGGCTGGGTTCATCCTGTCTTGACCGGCAGCCACAAGAGGTGGGGGAGTGACTTCCTTTCCTCTAGCACTCAGCTCAGCACCAGACAAGCCACCGCAGAACCTGGTGGTGGTGGTGAAGTCACTCTGACTCTTTGCGACCCATGGACTGTAGCCCACCAGGCTCCTCTACCCACGGGATTCTCCAGGCAAGAATACTGGAGTGGGTTTCCATTTCCTCCTCCAGGGGATCTTCCTGACCCAGGGATTGAACCCGTGTATCTTACGTCTCCTGCACTGGCAGACGGGCTCTTTACCACCAGCCCACTTGGAAAGTGGGTAAAATAGGGGAAGAGAAGGACAAAGTTTACAAGTGCTGCACATGTGCAGCCCCGTGGGCCTCAGGCCTCCCGGCAGCCCAGACCACGGCTGTGGTCTCTGTGGCAGTGCCAGCCACGTGCCAGTCATGGCCACCAAGTGTGGGCTGTGGAGGAGGGGCGGGAGAGGCCAGCGCCAGTGCCCGGGCTTCGAGCCAGCCACTTCTTTGACTTATCACAAATCCAACACAGTGCTTCCCTCCTGGGCCTCCCGGTTCCTTCTCTTCCAAGGAGCCCCTTCTCAGAGCCTCCTCGGGCTCCTCCAGACACCCTGCCTGCCCTACATTCACGGACACTTTGGCCTGATCGTTTGGCTTTCCCCTGGGCTGGTTTCCAGGACTAGGTCAGCGTGCCAGGCACCAAACTTGTAAGGCAGGGATGGCATCTCCATTTTTATAAATAATACTATAAATTATCACATGGGAGGCTTAGTGGGTATAAGTAACTTACTTAAATGTATACAGCTCACAAGCAGTGTGGCTAGATTGATTCCAAGGTCACTGTAGGCTGCATTTAGACACTTAACATTCCAGTAGGTGGATAGTTCAGTTCAGTCGCTCAGTCGTGTCCGACTCTTTGCGACCCCATGGACTGCAGCAGGGCAGGCCTCCCTGTCCATCACCAGCTCCTGGAGTTCACTCAAACTCATGTGCATAGAGTTGGTGACGCCATCCAACCATCTCATCCTCTGTCATCCCCTTCTCCTCCTGCCTTCAATCTTTCCCAGCATCAAGGTCTTTTCCAGTGAGTCAGTTCTTTGATCAGGTGGCCAAAGTATTGGAGCTTCAGCTTCAGCATCAGTCCTTCCAATGAACGTTCAGTCCCTCTGATGGACACAGGCGGAGAAGCAGTACACAGAACACAGCGCAGCTGGAGGCAGGCCGGAAGAGAAGCTCTACAGGCACAGTTGGAGCGGAGAGAAGATTTGATTCTGTTGCCTGGGGGTGAGGAGTCAGGAAAACAGGGTGGCAGAGACAGCGGAGGCCGGTCTGAAAAGATCCATTGGAAAGTGAGGGGCTTGGAAGTCACACAGGCAGGAAAAAGCAATGTGTCTTTGGGGGATGCCCAAAGGCTGTGGGTGGCAAGGGGAGCAGAATGCAGGGAGAGAGGGGAGGTGGGAAGGGATGCGGGTGAGGTGCTGAGAACCTGGGGTGTCTCTTGCGGGGATGTGCTCCTTGACCCACAAGCACTGCAGGGTTCTTTGCACTTGAGGCAGGGAAGTTAACAAATCTCAGATTTGTTTCGGAAAGAAAAGGCTCGTCAGTGTGGCGCTGCAGTGGCAGCGTCCCAGGCCCCACTCTCCCTCGTGAAGAGCTGTGAGCAGGCTGCAACAGTGCCAAGAGGGCTGACTTTGGAAACACAGCTCTGTTTCATGTCTTCCCTCCCTCCCTCCCACGCCCCTTCCCTATCCATCTACCTGAGAAATAAGCACTGAGAGCCTGCAGAGAGCCTGCAGCCACGCTGAACTCTGGGGAGTCACTGATGAACGAGACTGACGTCCTAGTCTGGCCGTCCTGGGGCCTTTTTCTACAGGAGGAATCAGATACATAGGCAACCCAGCACAGTGCCACTGAGTACCCAGGGAAGAAAGGGCACACAAGGGCCAAGAGAGCTCCTAAGAAGGTCAGGCACTAAGGGAAGCTCACGGTGGTTGGAGCCCAGAAGTCGAGAGAGAGAGCGGGAAAAGGGGGCTGGAGGTCTCCAGACTGCAGCGAGCCAAATCACCGAGAGCCTAGTGCATTGTACTCAGAGTCCAGGCTCTCTAAGGGCGATAGGAAACCACCTCTCACGTAAGCCAGGCTGTGATGACGGCCCTGGTAGTTTTCTGGAGGGTAGTAATAACACATGACCCTCCCTGGGCACTGATTTTTTTTGCCAAGCACTTTCCAGACATTAGTTTATTTAACCTTCATTAAATACCTCGCCTACCTTGTGAGGCAAGTTCCATTACGAGCCCCACTTAGAGGTAAGAGTGAAGCAGAGAGAGGTGAAGTCACACATGTAGGATGAATCTGGGCCACTGGACAGGAAAGTCAACCAACAGACTATTGTACTAGAAAAGTGAGCAGTGGGAAGGCTGATAAGTAGAAGGACTCGGTGCTACTTGGAGACTGAGGGTAGGAGAGTGGAGATGTGAGAAATGACCTTCCCAATCCTGTTTCCAAGGCTGTACTCTATTTATCTGGAATGCTCTACTCGATGTTCTGACGACCTTGGTAAGTCTTATTAAAACATTTTCATTATTGGTGCCAATGACATCACCCTCAAATTTTAGGTGTGCATAGATCTGTGCCCAGCCTCATTTCATTAAGGATTTGAGGTGACTTACAAGAAGAACCCCATGCAATAATTTTTTTAAAGTATGAAAAGAGGTCACGTCTTGTAAGGACTGAGTAAGACCCTCAGGGCTCCGCCCAGAGCCTGGCACACGGTAAGCGCTTCATGAGTTTCTCACACTTTCCTGGCACACCCACTGGCCTCTGCTTCACAAGCCCGAGGTTTTGCATATTCCTCCCTTTCCGGTCCTTCTTTCCTGGCTTTTCCTGTGCTCTCGAACTGTCACCCTGCAGTGACGTACTTTTTGTTCCCCATCTCAGTTTCTTCCCATCCGAGGCTTGGTTCTCTCCTGTTACTAGCAGTCCCTGAGTTCTGCATCTCCAGGGAGCTCCTTTGATGATTCCCCCAAGCACCCCGTGTAGGGAAGCAGTTTCTTGAAACGCATATATAGATTTATATGCATGTTTATTAAGCACAGATTCATGCGTTGTGATAAAGATACCCCAACAAATCAGAGTGACCCACCCCCCACAATAACCAAGGGTATCACACCCTGACAGAGTGATTTCCAGGTCAACATAAAGAAGTAACAGAGATTACTTATTAATTACAACATAAAGAAGTAATACAGTTGGCCTGTGCAGCTTTTCTCCGCAGACACAGAAGGTTTCTATCAGACTTCCTGAAATCATGAAAATTGCTCAGGGATTCTTGGTAACACCTGGGGGACCAGTCTGGGAATCGAGAGGAGGCCCCTCTAACTTGGAAAAGCACCCTGTAGCCGGTCTGAACTTTCTCTTCCAGCAGCTCTTCTGGTCTCTCCTTCCTTCACAGGCTGATTTCTAAGATGAGCGGTTGTGGATGCATCACTCTCCCCAAGACCTCACAAACTGAAGCTTTCACTCAAGCCAGTTTAGAGCCTTGGAGATCGGGTGTTTGCTCGTGACTTCCCAGCACTCCTTGCCACCCAGCAACCAATGCCCCAGGACACTTCTCTTGTGGTAGTTTTATGCGATCTAATTCACATACCATATAATGTACTAATTTAAAGGGTACAGTTTAGTCAGTGGCTTTTAGTATAGCCACAGTTATGCAACCGTCACAATAAGTTTTTAGAGTGTTCTCATCACCCTAGGAGACATCCCACACTCTCTGGCAGTCACTCTCCATTGCCCCTCCCCTACCGCCCTGGGCGACCATTAATAGACTGTCCCCGTGGCTATGCCCATCTGGACATTTCATGTAAATGAAATCATATGATATGACGCCTTTTTGACTGGCCTCTTTCACTTAATGCTTTCAAGGTTCATTCATGTCACGGGTTGCATTTCCCTCCTTTTTATTGCCAAATAGTCCACATATCCATATGCTACATTTTGTTCACTCGTTAATCAGCTAATAGCCATTTAGGTTGTTTCTACCTTTTGGTTATTATGAATAATGTTGCTGTGAATATCCATGTAAAAATTTTTCTGTAGACATATGTCTTTATTTCCAGATGTTCGAGCTGAATTTAGATAAGCCAGAGGAACCAGAGATCAAATTGCCAACATCCGTTGGATCATAGAAAAAAGCAAGAGAATTCCAGAAAAAATATCTACTTCTGCTTTAATGACTATGCCAAAGCCTTTGACTGTGTGGATCACAAGAAATTGTGGAATATTCTTAAAGAGATGAGAATACCAGACCACCTTACCTGCCTCCTGAGAAACTTGTACGCAGGTCAAAAAGCAACAGTTAGATCTGGACATGGAACAAGACAGGTTCAAAACTGGGAAAGGAGTGCATCAAGGCTCTATATGTCACTTGCTTATTTAACTTATATGCAGAGTACACCATGCAAAATGCTGGGTTGGGTGAATTCCAAGGTGAAATCCAAGATATGCAGATGATACCACTCTAAAGGCAGAAAGCGAAGAGGAACTGAAAAGCCTCTTGAAGGTGAAAGAGGGGAGTGAAAAAGCTGGTTTAAAAGTCAGCATTCAAAAAATGAAGATCATGGCATCTGGGCTCATCACTTCATAGCAAATAGAAGGGATAAAGTGGAAGCAGTGACAGATTTTATTTTCTTGGGCTCCAAAATCACTGCTGATGGCAACTGCAGCTATGAAATTAACAGATGCTTACTCCTTGGAAAGAAAGTTATGAAAAACTTAGGAAATTATAAAGCAGAGATATTACTTTGCTGACAAAGGTCCATATAGTCAAAGCTATGGTTTTTCCAGTAGTCATGCACGGATGTGAGAGTTGGACCATAAAGAAGGCTGAGTGTCAAAGAATTGATGTTTTTGAACTGTGGTGCTGGAGAAGACTCTTGAGAGTCCCTTGGATGCCAATCAGGGCAAACCAGTCAATCCTAAAGGAAATCAACCCTTAATGTTCATTAGAAGGACTGCTGCTGAAGCTGGAGCTACAATACTTTGGCTACCTGATATGAAGAGCTGACGCACTGGAAAAGACCCTGATGCTGGGAAACACTAAGGGCAGGAGGAGAAGGGGACGACAGAGGATGAGATGGTTGGACGGCATCACCGACTCAATGGACATGAGTCTGAGCAAGCTCCAGGAGATAGTGAAGGACAGGGAAACCTGGCATGCTGCAGTCCATGGGGCCGCAAAGAGTAGGACATGATTTTAATAGTCAGACATGACTTTGCAACTAAACAATGTTTTTATTTCTCTTGGGTCTATACCTAGGAGTACAACTGCTAGTCATGTGGTAACTTTCTGTTTAGCTTTTTGAGGAACTTACAGACTGTTTTCCAAGACAGCTGTACCATTTCACATTCCCTTCAGCAAAGTATGAGGGTTCATAGAAATTTCTTACTTTCCTGTAAGATCTTCCTCTTTAATATCACTGTTGCCACTACTGGGGTTCAGCATCTTATCAACCCTCCTGTCCAGTGTTTCCATGAAGGGAGCTCCAATGGAGCAAGTTCTGACTTCTTTCTGTGTCCCATGCTCACTGCTTCCTCCTTAACGCTCTGTTATTTATCTTTCCAGCCAGGGGCATCTGACTTCCTTTTGTGCACATTCTCAACAGAGCAAGGTTGATTTAAGTGCTGCATTCAAGGTCTTTCTTTCCAACTCAGTCCCTGGTAAGCGATGTGAATCCTAGGTTGTCTGATCTGCTGTCCCAGCTCTCCTCTGGATGGGCTGTCCCACGGTCCAATCTTCGGAGGTGGTATTAGGAAGCCTGATCCTAATAGCAGCATCTCCACTCTACAGCCTTCTATCCAATCCTAGGATGGAGTGACGGGTCTCCCAGCACCTCATCTGACCTGTGCAACAGCTACACAACAATTGGTGTCTCTGCCTAAAGTGCTACCTGCTTAGTCTAGAGGAAGGCTTGTATGGTACAAAGAGCACACCCAGAGAAGTTGACACTTGTCTCCCAGGCCTCTTCTAGCTCCACAACTTAGCAGTTGAGGCCCAACACCTAACCTCTCCAAGATCAGTTTCCTTACCTCTCACAGGGGGATATTGCCACCCAAGGTTTAGGATTAAATGAGGTAAGGGATCTACAGACCTTGCTCAGCACTTAGCAGGCACACAGTACTGGTTTCCTTCCTCCCCTTTCTTATTCTGGCCCCTGCTCCCCGATAGAGCCTGACACTCCTGCATGGTAGACATTTCTTATACAAGTGATTCTAAAATAGTTCACGGCTTTTTGTTGAAGGATGGAACTCCAGTGCCTGGCATCCAGCGGTCTTCACAATTTGGGCCTGGCCTATTTCTCTCAGTGCATGCCCATGTGTTCTTGTCTGGAACCTCAACTACTAGCTGTGACCGCCGAGGCATTCTTTCAAAGCATATCTTGAGCGTTCTTGCCAATGAACATTCAGCTTCTGCACTTTCCCACCTGCCACATCCCTCTCCACCCTCCATCCGTCTTAGTTATTCTTCCCAAGCCCAGGTTACAGTTCCTTCCTTTTTTGCCTCCTCCCACAAATTCTAAGTAAACTCAGTCCAGCAATTTGCTATCTGAAACTATAGTGTTTACTAGTCACTAGGAAATTTACTGAGATAGCGCTTGCTTATCAGTCAATCCTAAAGGAAATAGTCCTAAATATTCATTGGAAGGACTCATGCTGAAACTGAAACTCCAATACTTTGGCCCCCTGATGCAAAGAACTGACTCATTGGAAAAGATCCTGATGCTGGGAAAGATTGAAGGTGGGAGGAGAAGGTGACGACAGAGGGTCAGATGGTTGGATGGCATCACCGACTCGATGGACATGAGTTTGAGCAAGCTCCGTGAGTTGGTGATGGATAGGGAAGCCTGGCGTGCTGTAGTCCATGGGGTTGCAAAGAGTCATGAGTTTGAGCAAGCTCTGGGAGTTGGTGATGGATAGGGAAGCCTGGCGTGCTGTAGTCCATGGGGTTGCAAAGAGTCAGAAATGACTGAACTGAGCACTTGCTTTATTATTGTTAAAAATTTAAAGTATGAACTATGTATAAAGTAGGTGACTAATGAAAACCTGCTGTTCAGCACAAGGTAGTCCACACAGCTGAATATATATGTGTGTACAACTGATCCACTTAACAGTTATACAGCAGAAAGTTGCACATTGTAAAGCAACCATACTCCAATAAAAATTAATTAGAAGTGTAAAGTATGAAACATTGTCTCCTGTCTAGTCTGTTAGCTAGCTGAGAAATAAATGACAGTAATGATAGCTGCCACTAGTGAAACACTTTGCATGTGTCAGGGACTATTCCTAGGCCCTTCACATACATCAAGGGCTTCCCTGGTGGCTTAGATGGTAAAGAATTTGCCTTTAATGAAGGAGACCCAGGTTCAGTCCCTGGGTCAGGAAGATCCCCTGGAGAAGGAAATGACAACCCACTCCAGTATTCTTGCCTGGAGAATCCCATGGATGGAGGAGCCTGGCGGGCTACAGTGCATGGAGTCGCAGAGAGTCGGACATGACTGAGTGACTAACTCACATACATTATCTCATTGAATTTTACTCTTATAACCTTCCTATGAGGCATGCATTATCATCCTTATTTTACAGGTTAAGAAATTTAGGTTTAGTGTGATGAATAAATTGCCTCAGATTAATCAGCTAGGAAGCAGTATAACTGAGATTGGATAAGATCTCATTAGTTCCATGTGCTGTGCTTAGTCACTCAGTTGTGTCCCACTCTTTGTGACTCCAGGCTCCTCTGTCCATGGGGATTCTCCAGGCAAGAATACTGGAGTGGGTTGCCATGTCCTCCTCCAGGGGATCTTTCCAACCCAGGTCTCCTGCATTACAGGAGGATTCTTTTACCACCTGAGCCACCAGGGAAGCCATTAGTTCCATAACCTGTGTTGTTACTCTCTTCCTTAGTGGGGTCAACAGCATGTGACACAATGATGGACCCAGGGGAGCCACTCAACTGACTGAGACCACCAATGAAGACAAGCTTGGGTTTTGGCAGGTCATGGTCAAAGTAGTTGGCCGCCCTACTGACAACGTATGATATAGGTCATTCCTACTGGTTTTACATCTACCACCTCCCCCAGCCAGTTGAAGGTGGACCTCACTCTCGTATTGCCAACTGTCTTTTTAGAAGAAGTCCTAACTAGGGCTTTAATAGCCTTTATTATTTACAGAAGACAGTGATGTCTAATTATGCCACCTGGAGAAATTTAGCTTTTTCCCAGGGATTTTCTTTAATCTTCCCATGGCTTCCACCTCCATGAACAGAAAGAAGTTCTAGATAGTGGCATTCACTCCTTGAGGGTTACCAACCTAAATCCCCTGGAGAAAGGATATGCTGTGTTTCTGCCCGCTTTGGCCCAAGCAGTCTACAAAAGCTCAACTTACAAGAGATGGCAGTGGAATGTTCAATCCTAGTTGAGATTCTTAAAAATGTTCATCTTGGAACATACATCAAAGTAGTGATGTCCTGCAGTGTGGGGGGTGGGGTATCCCTGCTTGGTGGCCAGACCTACTACTGGCAGGATATGAGAGCTCGCTTTTCTCTGAACTTTCTTCATCTGTAAAATAAAAGTGATGGATTTTATGGGCTCTAAGGATCACAATAAACTGTGGAAAATTCTGAGAGAGATGGGAATACCAGACCACCTGACCTGCCTCTTGAGAAATCTGTATGCAGGTCAGGAAGCAACAATTAGAACTGGACATGGAACAACAGGCTGGTTCCAAAAAGGAAAAGGAGTACGTCAAGGCTGTATATTGTCACCCTGCTTATTTAACTTATATGCAGAGTCCATCATGAGAAATGCTGGACTAGAAGAAACACAAGCTGGAATCAAGATTGGTGGGAGAAATATCAGTTAACTCAGATATGCAGATGATACCACCCTTATGGCAGAAAGCGAAGAGGAACTAAAGAGCCTCTTGAAAGTGAAAGAGGAGAGTGAAAAAGTTGGCTTAAAGCTCAACATTCAGAAAACGAAGATCATGGCATCTGGTCCCATCACTTCACGGGAAATAGATGGGGAAACAGTGGAAACAGTGTCAGACTTTATTTTGGGGGGCTCCAAAATCACTGCAGATGGTGACTGCAGCCATGAAATTAAAAGATGCTTACTCCTTGGAAGAAAAGTTATGACCAACCTAGATAGCATATTGAAAAGCAGAGACATTACTTTGGCAACTAAGGTCCGTCTAGTCAAGGCTATGGTTTTTCCAGTAGTCATGTATGGATATGAGAGCTAGACTGTGAAGAAGGCTGAGCACTGAAGAATTGATGCTTTTGAACTGTGGTGTTGGAGAAGACTCTTGAGAGTCCCTTGGACTGCAAGGAGATCCAACCAGTCCATTCTGAAGGAGATCAGCCCTGGGATTTCTTTGGAAGGAATGATGCTAAAGCNTCCAGTACTTTGGCCACCTCATGTGAAGAGTTGACTCATTGGAAAAGACTCTGATGCTGGGAGGGATTGGGGGCAGGAGGAGAAGGGGACGACCGAGGATGAGATGGCTGGCTGGCATCACTGACTCGATGGACTTGAGTTTGTGTGAACTCCGGGAGTTAGTGATGGACAGGGAGGCCTGGCATGCTGTGATTCATGGGGTCGCAAAGAGTCAGACATGACTGAGCGACCAAACTGAACTGAAGGTCCAATCCAGCCACAGACTTCTGTGACTCTGGAATGTGATGGAACTGTGGTGAGGAGAGCAGAAAAGGACTCGGGCACATTTTCCAGGTGCTTGCTCAATTCTGAACATGCATGTGGTGGAGCTTGAGTGAGCTGTGAGGCTGAAGCCTGAGAGGTTAAAGGTCCCAGTTCTGAATAGAACAATGGAACTCTAGGGGCTCAGGAACAACCCACCTTGAATAGCAAATCTGAGAAACTCGAAGGAACTGTGCGGCTGGTTACCAACTTTTGAAGCGGGCTCTCTGGCTACCAGTTTATTCTTCCTCTGAGGATCAGGCCTTGTTCCTAGACTCAAGAGTAATCTTACTTCAATCCGGTCAAACACTACTTAGTTCATCTTCAGCTTGGGAGCCATTTGAGTGATGACTTTGCTCTCATCACTTCTGTCTCTGAGGGGCAGCTGCAAAGGCCCCTGGTTCAGAGGGAGGTGCCAAGCTGGCTAGGGGAGCAGGGACAGGATAGGGCCTTTAGCTGTCTTAGTTGAATCCACAGATGTGATCTCAAAACTCAGCACTTCAGGCATGCAAGCCCTCGCCGATGTTTTCCCAGCACCTAAAGCGAATTGTTTGCTGTTTAGTCGCTAAGTCGTGTCTGACTCTTTGTGACTACATGGACTGTAGCCCACCAGGCTCCTCTGTCCATGGGGTTGTCCATGCAAGACTACTGCAGTGGGTTGCCATTTTCTCCTCCAGGACTATTTCTCCTGTGTCCAAGTGCCAAGATAGTTCTTTCCTGAGCAGTTTAGTGAAAAGGCACACAGAAGGGGCTCAGCAGTACACAGAGATTGAATCCTCCATTCTAGTGACCACATAGCCTAGTGTTTATGTGATAGGCATGAGCTGGAGTCAGCCAGGAAACCTACAAGATGTGGGTTTCTTTCAACTGACCATAAGCTCCTGTTGCTTTAACAAATACTAAGTGAAATGATAACCCCAGGCTCTGCTTTTGTTTTCAAGCTAAACTCCACTTATCTGATGAGGGATGTTTAAGGAGCAATTCAGTATCAAAACCACATGGGGAAAACAGTCATACAGAGAATTTATTACCATAAAACCTCGTGTGTGTGTGTCTTATATAATGTTTATATATATATAAACATTGGCCCACATTAAAAATAACAAACCCTGAGGTGGGGACAGAGGGTGAGCTGGCGGGGAGTCTATCAGAGCTGCCACCCTAACGATGGCAGACTTCGTCTGGCTCTGCTCCTTAGGCTTGGCTCCTCCCTGGAGTCTGAGACCAGCAAATTTCTTGTGTGAGAGCAGAATCAAGGGAAAGGAGTGCCCCTGGAGGAGGAGGGAGTCCCTCCCTCCCATGACATTTGGGGCACTCTAGACAAGCCCCCACCATGGAGGTCAGGTTTGTGAACACAAGCATGCCTCTAGGAAGGGTGACCACCAGGAAAACCTTTACTTTGGCAGACTTGGCTTTTGAGATCACGCACCTTGAGCCCTACTTAAGGAGCATCCGTCGGCATTCGTCCTTCCCCAGTTTGCAAACACTGATTGGCGTTTCTCTCCTAGAACTGTGGGAAGCAGCGTGGGGAAGTGGTAACCCCAGCAGCATCAGCCGCAGCGTTCCACCTTGCTTTGGGGAAGTGGCTGGAGGCTGGGTAAGTGCATCCCAGTCACTGTCGGGAGCGCTTACTGAGAGGAAAGGCAGATCCCCTGCGTGCCGGACCCTCTCCCTTGGTAGCTTCGTCTGCAATTAGGTTAAGCCTCAGGGCTCCACAAAAGCCTGGAGGCTCTACAACAACCTTTTCATACATGTATATATAGATCTCAAAGTGCGGCACAGATTGAAATGTTAACATATGCTTCAATTCATACTGAAGATGTTAGACCAGACACAGATTCACATCCTATTGCCCTGACACCCAGGAAATGTCTACAGGATAGAGAAGGGCAACTGGTGGGGGACTGTGGCATATGAAAAACAGGCTGACTGATGCTTTGCTGAAAATCCAGCTTTGCTGTTCCAGATTGCTCATTCAGGAGAGGTAAGAAAGCAGTTAAATTCCATTTTGTGGCACGTGACCCCCCCAAAGCCTTTAGTTTAGAGCCTACTTATGATTCCTGTAAAGGCAAACAGGTTTCTTGAAGACATCACAGGCCTTTTCGTGGTCTTTCCGACATCCTCTCACTCCAGAGAGCAGTAAGGACACTGGTGCCCAGGAGGGGAAAGTGTGGTTGTGGATGATTTGGGGTATACTTAAGGTGGTCATAACACACGGAGCAACAGAAAGATAGTTCAGGAACCTAACTTTAACTGAGAAAGTGGCCAAGGGCTCTCAGCTTGTTTTCAGCGCCCCTGCCCCTTGCCTTTTTTTTTTTTTTTTTGCCACACCAAAGAAAGCTCTTTTCCAAAGGCTTTTGGAATGGGATGGCACTGATTCAATTACTTTCACAGGGGTGAACTTTCAGAGAAGACTGTAATCTGCAATAATTTTCAACTGAATGACTACAGCTAGTTTGTCCTGACCTGATATTTCCCTCAGATTGAGAATATGGTATTGGCAGGCTACATTCCTTGCTCCAAAGGACAAAAAGATGCAAGTGAAGGAAGGCTGGGCAGAGGTGACGGGGCCCAGTCTGAAAAGACAATGAGATCTGGATTTATCCAGACACGGAAGCTGCTCTGGAAGGCTTCTGTAGGCTGACATAATCTAGCTTTGATAAAGACTTCAAGGAAGCCACGTGTCTCACTAACTGCAGGCTGCCCTGTGTGTTCTGACCTTGGCTACTGATAATGACCGACAGTCTTAGTCTCAGTTCATGTCTGGGGCTGGTGAAAGGGAGAGTGAAAAAAGCAACACCTCCTACACCAAATAGAGTCAATAACACACAGAGAGTGAATAACACACATCTCCCCCCTGCTTCCAAGGACTGGACAGTTTTAAATCCACTAGCTCTACCAGGCTCACCATACTGCCCACCAGCTTGGGGTGCTGCTAGAGCCCACTAGAGCCCTTTGTAAGCGAAGCAACCCAGCTCAAGAGCTCTGCCAAACAGGAGAGCAGAGAATCGAGGTTTTGGGTGTACTTCTTCCACAGACTTTCTCTGGGGGCCCAGTGGGAGAGCAGGGGGGAACATTATCTGGCAAGTGGAGGTGGTTCTGTGGGGCCATGAGACAGTGGCCTTGAGCAGAGCACATGCAAGGCCTGGCTGTCCGGGACTCTGGTTCTTCATGGGGAAATCGAGGAGGCCAGGAAGCCTATGAGCCTGCATCCAGTGATGGGAGTTCATGAGGGTGAATAAGACAGACCCTTGGGTCAAGGAAAGATGCTGAGAGACTGCTCTAATTTACCCAAGGAAATGGCAGATGGGAGGACAAGCATTTTGGCCAATGCCTCCGCTGGGCCAGCACTCTCTTGTTTCCAAGGGCTGGGGTGTGGGGGGTGGATTTCCAGCTCATTAAGCACTTTGGGGTATGGGGTGGGTAGCTGCCAGGCTGATGACTGCAGGGGCTGACTCACGATTGGCCCTCAGTGTTGTTTGTGATGGGAAGGGCACCAACTTCAACTTCAGAATTAACTGGCTGCATTGCAAAGAGGTAAGTGGTAAGAAAGCAGGGTAGAGAGGTAAAAGGGTCTATGTTTCTGAAACTGCTTATGTTACAAAGGGGCTATGTGGAAACCAGAGGCATCTTTCAGTGGAAAGGTTTTCCTTCTACACAAAACAGAGCCGAACTTTTCCAGCAAAATATTGAAAAGGAAACATTCTTGAATGAGGCTGAGTAAACAATGGCCTCTGCCATGCCGTAAGTGTTCTTTGTTAATTTTCTAATCTCTGCTTAGCACAGAAAGGCTACTGCCCTCCCACTCATCCACCCTTAATGTGTTACCTACTGTCTGGTCTGATCAGAAACACCCTGCGTTGTTAGAATAATTTCTAAATTTGATACATAACAGGATGCTAGTGAGATAGGTCCCTGTGAAAGGAAAGACACAATTACAGTTAAATAATTTAAAATTCTAGATCGGTACATAGAGACACCCACTCATTTCTGATGGAAACTTTGCAGCATGTGCTTCAGTGTCAAATGAAAAAGATATCTTCCAGAATCTGATTCTCCTCCAGGTCTTCGGGGGTGCTGCCGGCCCTGGTCTTGTTCCAGGTTGATTTCAGAGGACTGAATCGACAAGTACTGTGATTCCATGACCCAGCTTCTCTGGAGCGATGGGGCCGCGGTTTGGAAGCAGTCTTTGGACTCAGAGATTGAACCAAATCCAACAGAGACGTCTCATACCTGTAACACATACAACCCAGACAGAAAATGATCAAGTTGGCAGAACATTAAAATCCAAAAAGAATATAGAGATGGGCTGCCCAGGGCAAGAATCAGATCATAGATCACACCATAGGCAAGAGGGCCTTCTCTGGGAACTTTAGGGAAAGTAAACACCAGAAGGGCCTTGTTGTCTGTCTGTCTCTAAGCCCTTCTTTTCTGCTGACTACTAACCTGTGAAGAGAGACTGTGGAGTGGGCAAAGTAATCATGGTAACAGCAACGATATGAGTAGTGACATTTGCCACAGATTTCAGGCTCTGTTCTCAGTGCTTTACATGAACCTTCCTTTCATTTAACCCTCTACACAACCCTATGAGGTAGGGCCCCATTAGTTTCATGAAGAAACCAAGACTCTGAGAAGTAACTTGTCTAGCAAGAAGCCGCTACATGGCTGAGTCAGGATTTGAACCCAGGTCATTTGCTTCCAGCACTCACACACAGGGCACTTTTAAAGCTGCCTCTCAAAGTCTTTGCAGTCAGAGAGACTTGCTAAAATCTCTCTTTAAGACCACCTTACCTGTCTCCTGAGAAACCTGTATGTGGGTCTAAAAGTAACAGTTAGAACCTTACATGGAACAAACAACTGCTTCAAAATTGGCAAAGGAGTACAAGGTTGTCACCCTGCTTATTTAACTTATATGCAGAGTGTTTCTGTTGTTCAGCTGCCAAGTTGTATCCAACTCTTCGTGTCCATAGAGTTGTGTGCAATTCTATGGACTGTAGCATGCCAGGACTGCCTGTCCCTCACTGTTTTCTGGAGTTTGCCCAATTCATGTCCATTGAACCAATGATGCCATCCAACCATCTCATCCTCTGTTGCCCTCTTCTCCTTCTGCCTTCTATCTTTTCTACCATCTGGGTCTTGATGTGAAGAGCTGACTCTCTGGAAAAGACCCTGATGCTTGGGAGAGATTGAAGGCAAAAGGAGAAGGGGGCAGCAGATGATGAGATGGTTTGATAGCATAACCGAATCAATGAACGTGAATCTGAGCAAACTCCAAGAGGTAGCGAAGGACACGTGCTGCAGCCCATGGGGTCGCTGAGATACAACTTAGTGACTGAACAACAACAATAAATCAACATGTGATAAGTACTTAATAAATGCTAATTTCTTCCTGATATGCTACTCCCACTTTCTCGGGCATCTTGGAAAAGGAACTCTTATTTGAAACTAAAGAAATCCCTCTAAAGAAGGAGTGCCTTCGTGTCTACCATTTTTATAAAAAAGTAAACTTAGAGCAGTTTAGAGGCAGAGAAACAAATTATATGGTAGACAACACCCTCACCCGTGTCTCACTGTTTTTTTCCCAGGATTGGAAGCCAAAGGCACAAAAGGATCTCCCTCCACATTTACTCACACGAGGGGTCAAATCATCTCTATGGACAGAACGTGACGCCTAAGCAGGGCACGTGTGACCTGTATAGCTGCACAGGGCCCCACACATGGTTCAGTGCTCTGCTGTGGCTGTCTTGAAATTCTTAGTGATCTTATCTTTGACCTTGTCTATTAGAAATAAAGTCTGATGGAACACGGAAGCATGCGTGTGAGAGAGGAGATACCCCGGGCACGTGTGTGTGGGTTCTGGCCCACAGCGTTGTGTGTATGCCCGACAGCCGGCTCCTGCTGTCTGCACCTTCACGCCAGAGCAGTGTGGGCGTGGTGGTGCAGGGCCCCAGATGAGTCACTGTGATGGTGACAGAAGGGGCAGTGGTGGTGGCACTGGCGGGAGTCTGGCTGGCCTTCTTCCCAGAGCTTATTCCCAAGGTGAAAATACTAGCTTTCCGGCCCGAGCATGGAGTTAAGAACTGCCAGTGCTTAGGCAATAAACGCCAGTAAATTACAAAACAAAAGCATGCATGTGGACACTGCAACATAGCATATCAAAGCGATACGAGGATTCTTGGAAGTATTCAGAATCTCCGCTGTTAAACGCTATTGCATCACTGCAAAGCAAATATCCACTGGTTGAGAAATAGAAATTGAATATAAAGATTACTGCATTTGATGGAAAAGAACGTTGTTTTTATATGCAGCTTCAAATGAACAGATAAATGAGGAGTACCATTTAAAATTTCACTTTTCTTTGTAATTTAAGATACAATAATAGGCATAATAGGCATTTTGAATTATCTACAAACCATCAAGTGACTTTTGGTCTCTTGCATGACCTCTACAAGTTATAAGAAACGCTAGAGAAAACATTAAAATGGCATTGTACAAATTTAAATTGGTAAACGCACATGAAATTAATGGATATGAAGAGTTAAATCTTTAAAATTTTTTTTTCCATAAGCAGCATCAGCTTTAGACGTACTAAAATTTATATTTTGAAATAACTTATTAGAAATCTATCCAAATGGTGTCACAGTCTGTAAAATATTCTTAACAGTTCCAGTGTCAGTCGCATCAGCAGAAAGATCCTTCTAAAAATTAAAAATCACCAAAATTTATATGTGATCTTTCATTTGCCAAGAGCAACTTATCTGCTTTTAATTATACCANCTTTAGGTTTATGATATTATTCATATATCACCTGTTTAAAAAAATTTTTTAATTGAAGGATAATTGCTTTACAGAATTTTGTGGTTTCTGTCACACATCAACAAGAATCATCTATAGGTACACCCATGTCCCTTCCTTCCCAGACCTCCCTCCCATCTCCCACCCCTCCCCACCCTTCAGCCTGTGGCAGAGCCCCTGTTTGAGTTCTCTGAGTCATACAGCAAATTCCCACTGGTTATGTTTTATACGTGGTATTTTAAATTTCTATGTTACTCTCTCCATACATCTCCTGCTTCCCCTTCCTCTCCTCCCACTTGTCCATAGGTCTGTTCTCTATGCCTGTTTCTCCACTGCTGCCCTGAAAATAAAATCATCAGTGGCATCTCTTCAGATTCCATATATATATGTCAGTATACGATATTTATATTTCTCTTTCTGACTTACTTCACTCTGTATGATGGGCTCTAGTTTTGTCCACCTCATTAGAACAGATTCAAATTCGTTCCTTTTTATGGCTGAGTAGTATTCCATTGTGTGTATGTACCACAGCTTCTTTATCCATTCATCTGTCAATGGACATCTAGGTTGCTTCCATGTTCTAGCTATTGCAAATACTGCTGCAGTGAACACTGGGGTATATGTGTCTTTTTCATTTTGGTTTCCTCAGGGTATATGTCTTAGGAGTGGGATGGCTGGGTCATATGGTGGTTTTACTCCTAGCTTTTTAAGGAGTCTCCATACCGTCTTCCATAGTGGCTATGTCAGTTTACATTCCCACCAGCAATGCAGGAGTGTTCCCTTTTCCCCACGCCCTTTCCAGCACTTATTGTTTGTAGACTTTTTGATGATGGTCATCTGACTGGTGTGAGGTGGTATCTCATTGTAGTTTTGATTTGCATTTCTCTTATAATGAGTGATGCTGAGCATCTTTTCAAGTGCTTATCAGCCATCCTGTATGTCTTCTTTGGAGAAATGTCTCTTCAGGTCCCTTTCCTACTTTCTTCTTAAAGGAAATTATATTTCTTCTTAAAGGAAAGTACTTTGTGGTTTAGTACCTTTAATCGCATTTTTTAATCCTACTTTTTGAACAAAAGATTTTCATTTTGCATTGATCTTGTAAGTTATATAGCTGACCTGGCCCTTACGTCTCAGCCAAAATCAGACTAGCATTTCAGGCATGGAAATGTCATATTTTTCTATGGTATGAAAATCTATAAGTTGAAATCCTTTCTAGCAGAAAATTTTCTTTTTTAGTAGAAATTTTTTTGCAGCTTTTATTCACATAGCATTAAGCCAATGTTTCAATACAATTGCTTTTGTCATTCAAAACAATGATTTCTGCATTCAACTAAAACATCTTTATTTAGGGTGCAAGCCAGTGAGTGAGTTGGATACTAGCTTCTAAGAAAGTTTGTTGACAAGCAAGACAGACCTACTTCATGCTCAAGGTACAGGCTTTGTTTGCACTTTCCTTGGAGGCACGTAACAATGTTGTGCTAATATTCATCTCTTCATATAGACCATTACTTTAGTTTAAAATCAGAAACAATGGGAAGCCTATTTTAAAATACAATTTCAAATTTTTGTTGCATACAAAACAAGGAGAGATATTCTAAGTGAACAAATTAAACCAGCTGCCTTTTCTATTAAAATACAGAACTAAAATAATTGGGGATTAGGAATTATACCAGAAATCAATCAATTCAGAGATGCAAATTGAAATCCAGAGTAACAATAAGACTTTGAGTTTAAAGACTGATTTTCTTTTTTTTTTTCTCTCTTTCTTTTTTTTTTTTCCCTTCCCACCTCCCACCCCATTAAAGACTGATTTTAAAGGTACCAACTTATTAATCATTTGAAAAGTAGTTGTGGGTTTCAAATTTCTACAAAGTATTTTAATTCAAATACAATATAGTAAAAAAAAATCTTTATACAGTGATCCACAACAGCACTGAGAATTAGATCTGCTCTATTAGTCAGGATAAATTAGGTTATGCAGCAGTAACAAATTAACCTCAAAATTCCAGTGGCTCCATACAATTTAAATATATCCCATGCGTATGCTATGTACTTAAAGCAGGTGTAGGCAGACAGTGGCTCTCCTATCTCACAAGCTAATGTGAGCTTCTCTGTTGTCTTGGCAGGGAAGAGAAGCTGAAGAATCTTACAAAGATTCTCCACAGCCACGTAGGATATGACACAATACTTCTTACATTTAATCAGCCAGAATCAGTCATGGATTGGAAGAGAGGAGAACTGGTTATTGCCAAACGCTAGTAATGCCCACCGCTGAAGAATGGGTCTGAAATATAATTTGGAATAATTCTCTCATTTTACCAATGAAGAAACTCAGGTCCAGAGAAGTAGAAGTCAACTGTTGGCAATCATAAAGCAACTGAGTGGCAGAGCCAAGTGTTTTTTTAACACAGTTTCCTCGACTTCCTAGACTAGTTTATCTTTAATCTTTCCATCAAGTTAAACAAGATGTGTAACTAAAGGAACAGTAAAAGAAGAAAATGGTTGCTGTTTCCAACTACATTTTATTTTAAAAGTATAGTAGGATTAGTTGTAACTCAGTGTGAACATTGCCATACTTCTATTCAACGTGGCTATCTTCACTAACAATTTCATCTACCCTAAAGTACAAAGGCTTATCTTCATGGGTCTGCAGTCATAAAAATTCCATTTCTCCTGAAGCCACGTTCAGTCATGGATTACACTGTGGCAGAAGAACCAGGAAGTCTGTGGTAGGCAGGGACTTGGATTTCAGTGACAGCTTACAGCTGATTTTGTTCAGTAAATGTTTTCATAGTACTTTTGCTATTAGGAAAGACCAAATAATCCAGCAGATTAAAAAGCAACAAAACAGCAGGATTATATTAAACATCAACACTTGAGAAGTCACCCAACTTTATGCCAGAACTATATATGCAATAAAGCAAAATAAAAAGTGAATTCCCATGGTATTTTGTACTAACTACCGCTAAAGAACAGTGTGTTTGCTGAGGTGACCTGTGACAGGATTTGATTTCCCTGGCCTGACCCTGATGGGGATGTTTTGTATTCAAATAATGTAAAGGGACATATAATATTCAAATTGATAAAATACCACCCCTTGAAAAAATCAGACTATATGTTAACCACAGGCATGATGATGTTGACCTTTCCTACTTCTGCACCTCATAGAGCCAATATTCATGGGTCACCTAAGCACACAGGTTGACTTTAACAGTTTCATTATGGAGATGTGTCAAGCAGAAGGCTTATTTGATCTGTTGTGCCAGTTCCATCCAGGAAGCAATCTGAACTTGGCCATACTGGAACGAATCTGTCCTCCTAGAGCTCTCTTCCCAGTTTTGTTTGCTTTCTTGACTATGCCAAAGCCTTAGACTGTGTGGATCACAATAAACTGTGGAAAATTTTTCAAGAGATGGGAATACCAGATCACCTGACTTGCCTCTTGAGAAACCTATATGCAGGTCAGGAAGCAACAGTTAGAACTGGACATGGAACAACAGACTGGTTCCAGATAGGAAAAGGAGTATGTCAAGGCTGTATATTGTCACCCTGCTTATTTAACGTCTATGAAGAGTACATCATGAGAAACGCTGGACTGGAAGAAGCACGAGCTGGAGTCAAGATTGGTGGGAGAAATATCAATAACCTCAGATATGCAGATGATACCACCCTTATGGCAGAAAGCGAAGAGGAACTAAAAAGCTTCTTGATGAGAGTGAAAGAGGAGAGTGAAAAAGTTGGCTTAAAGCTCAACATTCAGAAAATGAAGATCATGGCATCTGGTCCCATCACTTCATGGGAAATAGATGGGGAAACAGTGGAAACAGTGTCACACTTTATTTTTTTGGGCTCCAAAATCACTGCAGATGGTGACTGCTACCATGAAATTAAAAGATTCTTACTCCTTGGAAGAAAAGTTATGATCAACCTAGATAGCATATTGAAAAGCAGAGACATTACTTTGCCAACAAAGGTCCGTCTAGTCAAGGCTATGGTTTTTCCAGTGATCACGTACGGATGCGAGAGTTGGATTGTGAAGAAAGCTGAGCACCGAAGAATCGATGCTTTTGAACTGTGGTGTTGGAGAAGACTCTTGAGAGTCCCTTGGACTGCAAGGAGATCCAACCAGTCCATTCTGAAGGAGATCAGCCCTGGGATTTCTTTGGAGGGAATGATGCTAAAGCTGAAACTCCAGTACTTTGGCCACCTCATGCAAAGAGTTGACTCATTGGAAAAGACTGACGCTGGGAGGGATTGGGGGCAGGAGGAGAAGGGGATGACAGAGGATGAGATGGCTGGATGGCATCACCGACTCGAAGGATGTGAGTTTGAGTGAACTCCGGGAGTTGGTGATGGACAGGGAGGCCTGGCGTGCTGCGATTCATGGGGTCGCAAAGAGTCGGACATGACTAAGCGACTGAACTGAACTGAACTGAACTGAACCTAGCAGGACATTTAGATATCTGGGGGAGGATGCAGCCTCTGAAGCTTTGACTTGGCTCCATGCCACCAATTTAAGAAAGGGATGGTCTGACATGGTGTCTGAGGATATTAGCACAAGGCCAGGAAATGAAACAATTTCACTTGAAATGAAACAATGTCCATCCCATAAGCTGCATTGGGTAGAAAGCTAAGTGTGATGCAGGAGCTTTTCCCTTTCATTTTTTTTTATCTTTGGTGATTTCATTAGGTCTCTCCCAATTACCCTTCTCTGCTCTTTTTTTTTTTTTAAATGATGGAATGTCCCAGAGATTAATCCTTAGCTCTCATGTCTTAGGTAATTTCATTCATCCTCATGACTTTTAATAACATCAATGTCAATGACTCCTAAATGTATATACCTCTAACATTAACCTTGCTCTCAAGTTCTAAACTCATACACTCAACTGTTGCCTGGTATCTCCACTTGGTGGTGTGACAGGCATCAAAACAGAACTCTTCTTTTTTTCCCCTCCAAATCTTGTTCCTCTCCACCAATCCAGTTGCTCAGGGTTGCCCCAAACCTGCTTTTATGCTTGACTCCTACCTCTGGGCCTGTGTGTGCACTGAATTCTCTCCTTTGGACACTCTTCACTCAGATTTTGCTTATTTGCTTTTCTCCTTTAACAGTGATGAGAATAAGGTCATTATTCTGTTTCTGTTATTATCTCCAGGGCCAAGAATGGGATCTGACATAAGGTAGGAGCTAAATGTTTGTTGACAAAATAAATAGTTCTGTGGCTTAAGTTTAGCACCTTCCTCTATAGGCAGCTTTTTCAATCTTTGAAAAGGCAGTCTTTTAAAAAATCACAACACACTGCAAACATTATGAAAATATTACTCATCCATCTATTCTTGTTTTCCTTTTGTAAAAAATATAATATACATATCGACTGTGTAAACTATTTTTTCACTTAAAATGTTGAGAATATTTTTTCTGTATAAATTTTTTATGATATCATTTTTCATGACTTCAGGTTACTTTGTCTCCCAGATGCACTCTAATTGAGCTAACCAATCCCCTACTGAAGACAGCTTAGGTTAGGTCCAAGGTCTTCTGAGACTTTAATACTTTTTCTTAAAACACGTTGCTCAGTCGTGTCCGACTCTTTTTGAGACACCATGGACTGTACAGTCCATGGAATTCTCCAGGCCAGAATACGGGAATGGGTAATGATACCTTCTCTAGGGGATCTTCCCAACCAAGGGATTGAACCCAGGTCTCCTGCATTGCAGGCAGATTCTTTACTAGCTGAGCCACCAGGGAAGCCCAAGAATGCTGGAGTGGGTGGCCTTTCCCTTCTCCAGGGGATTTTCCCAACCCAGGAATCAAACTGGGGTCTTCTGCATTGCAGACAGATTCTTTACCAGCTGAGCTGCACGGGAAGCCCCTTCTGAGACTAAATCAGCTGTATCTCTCATTCCTTTTTAAATCAGTCAATTCCCCCAGGATATTCTCCACTCCAACTCATCCCAAGTTAGCAGAACACTGCTATCCCTATGATGTTTTATAGTTTTACCCTCTTTTTACCTAACACTTCCCACGCCCCTAGGGCTTCTGGAACTTTCGTCTTATGAGATACTCAGCTGTATTTTGTCCTCTTCTTAGAGTACTTCCTCCATCCCCTATTTTAACTGAAACCTGGCTCTTTCCTGAGGTCAATGCCTCCCCTACATTCTTCTCAGTGAGAACTGTTTATACTCAACACACCCAGTGAATTTTAGGGTCAAGAGGTAGTATTTGGACCATCATTGCTTCCATTTTTGCTTTTTGATCATTATTCTCCTGGTCTCTCATTAAACTCCTACTGCTCTGAGGATCCTGTCATCTGCTATACCACCCTTAACCTTTCGGCATCTATGTCATCCATCTACCCACTCACTCTCAATCTTGATTTAGTCTTCTCCTTCAGTTCAACTGTTACCGTCATACTTGCTAACATCAACATTACATGAATGGCACTCAACCAGTACTCTGAGAGGTCAAAGACTTTCTCAGGGAATTCCCTGATTGTCCAGCAGTTAAGACTTGGTGCTCTCACTGCCATGGGCCGGGGTTCAATCCCTGGTCAGGGAACTAAGATCCCACAAGCTGTGGGGTATGGTCAAAAAAGGAAAAAAAAAAAAAAGATTTTCTCAGCAAATCTTTCTTTTTATATCCTGGAGCTTGTGAACAGCCTCTCTTCTGAACTGAGTAATTCAAACATCCCACTGCTTCCTGACGCCCACATCTTACCCTCAAGCTTGTTTTTTCAGCTACTCCTACCATCTCTGTCCACTGGTCTCAATGGACCATTAATTCAAACAATCATTGTTCTAAGAACTGGGAACAAAGTGGTGAACAAGACAGCTCAAATCTCTGTCCTGGTGGGACCATTAATAGCATACATTCTTCCCAACCCTTTTCTCTCTTATTTAACTTGAATTTCATGGCCTAGCATTTCCAAAACTCTTTTGACAATGCTACTAAAAACATGTCCCCTGTATTTTTATCCACCCCCGACATCTGGCAAAATCATAACACTGCATGAACCAAATGTCTGTCTTTTCTGTGACTTATAGTTGGTAAACTTAGTGTAAAAAAAAACAAGATTAAAGAAACTAGCCAACATACAAACAGCAGATCCAATACAGATTCCCAGCCACTAACTCTAAGTGGGTGCTAAACATTTTCTGACAGAGCTACTGTTACTTCTCTAATTAGCTGCTCTGCTCTTCCCATTTCCCTTTTCACAACTTAGGCTAAACAGATGGTCTTGCTTCCCATTTCAGAAAAAGGGGTCAGAAAAGAAAAACTGTCTTCCCTTTGTCACTTTCCAAGTGTTTCAGCATTTATCATTTCCTCCTTTTACATTAAAGGAAGTGATCCCTCTCTTAGACAGGGCTAATCACTCCCATCTGTACTTCTCAGGAACCTTTTAGTATTGACTCTCCACTCTAGAACCTTCAATCTTTTCCTGTTTACTAGATAACTAAGAGCACTTAAGACACTTACACATTTCCATAACCACACCACTTCTCAATTTTTTCCAACCTGGCTTTCATCTTCTACTCCTCTACTAAAATTGAACCCAGCAAATTCAGCAATGACTTCTGTGCTGCTAAATCCAACGGACACTTTATAGTCCTTGTTTTACATGTCTCTCCAGCATTCAATGTGGCTGACTGCTTCCTTATAAACTTTAAACTGCTTTACTGAAGTAAAACATATATACAGAAAAGTGAACCTATCTAAATCATTACAGCCAAGTGGTTTTTAGTTTAACAGTGTTGTACAACTATCATAATTTGAGAACATTTCCTTGCCTGCCCTCTCCTAAGAAACCCTGTAGCCATCAGCAGTCACTCTCTATTTCACTCCTTGTGGTTGTCAAATAACATGCCACAGTATAGATGTACCAGGCTTCCCCGGTGGCTCAGTAGTAGAGAATCTGTCTGTGATGCAGAAGATGCAGGTGATGCGGGTTCAATCCCTGGGTTGGGAAGATCCCCTGGAGGAGGGTATGGCAACCTGCTCCAGTATTGTTGCCTAGAGAATCCCATGGACACAGGAGCCTGGCGGGCTACAATCCATAGGGTCGCAGAGTCAGACACAACTGAAGCGACTTAGCATGTATACACTCATGGCTATACCACATTTTATTTATCTGTTCATCACATGATAGATATTGGGCTGTTTCTTTTGGCAACTCTGAATAGTGCTGCGTTGAACAGTCATGTATGTGCTTTTAGTAAACATATGTTTTCATCTCTCTTGGGTGGACACCTAAGGATTGGATGATAAACTCTACGGTTAACTTTTTAAGGCACTGTCACACTGTTCTCCAAAGTGGGTGCGCCATTTCATATCTGAATTTGGAGGTCTTTTCTCTGGGACTATTAAGCTTCTTGGAGAAGAGACTTTCAGTGTTCTGGGACAGAGATTTGGTCTACTTCTGGAACAGGGAAGGAGGGTGACTTTTCTCCATTTGTAGACTTTGAGTTCATCCCTTTTTCAGCGCTACCTGTACGTGCTAGGTCACTTCAGTAGTGTCTGACTCTTTGCAACCTTTTGGACTGTAGCCCGCCAGGCTCCTCTGTCCATGGGGTTCTCCAGGCAAGAATACTGGAGTGGGTTGTCATGCCCTCCTCCAGGGGATCCTCCCAACCCAGGGATTGAACCTGTGTTGCTTATATCTCCTGTATTGGGGCTACCTGAAATCTTCCAAAGTCCACACCATTCCTGAGTCTTCTCTTCTCTACTGAATTTATGCAGAGAATTCATCTATAGTCTGTTGTCTGGGACTCATATTCCATACCTTGACTGTGGCAGGAGTACTAGGTTTTTGGATTCTTGCTTCAGAAGTCCACCTCATACTATTTTTAGTTCTACCCCACATCACCACTGTTTATTGTTCATGTTGCTTCTAATTCCCAGATTTTTCAAAGTTCTCTCTTCATTTGTAAAGCCTTCTCAGTGCTTTCTCTGCGGTAGCTTCCTCTGTCCTGTCTAAAAAGTTACTAATCCTCAGTAGCTTCTTCTGTCCTGTCTAAAAAGTTACTAATCCTCCATTCATTTTCCATTTTCCAAAATGTATAAAAATCTCTGGTACATTGATGACTCTTCTCCCATTTCTTTTGTGGATTTACGCCTTTAAATACATTCATTTACTCTCATCTTACTGGCATCTCAGGAAATAGCAGAGATAAATAAAAGTGTTCAATGAATCATCTTAGCTAGGAAATAAATTTGCAGGAAGCTTCTATAAATTTCCAGGTTTATTATTATACATTTCTGAGTTTTTTTCACTGCTCCTATAAATGAACTCTCCCCCACCCATTATATTTTTTAAATAGCTAATGTTGGTATCAAGATTTACAGTAATTGAGTTCTGAATATTGTTGAACTCTCTTAATTTTTAAGACTATTTTTTCAATAGATTTTTATGGGTTTTATGGGTGAACAGTTATATTAAATCTAGATAATCATAAGGTTTATCTATTTTCCCATATTTTTATTACTTTTTCTTATATTATTGTAGTGGCTNATAAAGGAGATGTGGTACATATATACAATGGAATATTATTTAACCATAAAAAAGGATGAATTTGAAATCAGTTCTAGTGAGACGGATGAACCTAGAGTCTCTAAATAAGTCAGAAAGAGAAAAACAAATATCATATTGCAATGCTTATATATGGAATATAGAAGAAATACAAAAAGGCAAAATGGCTGCCTGAGGAGGCCTTACAAATAGCTGAGAAAGAAGAGGAGGGAAAGGCAAAGGAGAAAAGGAAAGATATACCCATCTGAATGCAGAGTTCCAAAGAATAGCAAGAACAGATAAGAAAGCCTTCCTAAGTGATCAATGCAAAGAAATAGAGAAAAACAATAGAATGGGAAAGACTAGAGATCTCTTCAAGAAAATTAGAGCTACCAAGGCAACATTTCATTCAAAGGTGGGCATAAAAAAGGACAGAAATGGTATGGATTTAACAGAAGCAGAATAGATTAAGAAAAAGTGGCAAGAATACATAGAAAAACTAATCAAAAGAGATCTTAATGACCCAGATAACCCCAGTGGTTTTTTCCCAGATCACTCATCTAGAGCCAGATATCGTGAAATGCAAAGTCAGGTGGGCCTTAGGAAAGAATCACTATGAACAAAGCTAGTGGAGGTGATGGAATTCTAGCTGAGTCATTTCAAATTCTAAAAGATGATGCTGTGAAAGTGCTGCACTCAATAGGCCTACAAACTTGGAAAACNAGCTGAGTCCTTTCAAATTCTAAAAGATGATGCTGTGAAAGTGCTGCACTCAATAGGCCTACAAACTTGGAAAACTCAGCAGTGGCCACAGGACTGGAAAGGGTCAGTTTTGATTTCAATCCCAAAGAAAGGTAATGCCAAAGAATGTTCAAACTACTGCACAATTGCACTCATCTCACATGCCAATAAAGTAATGCTCAAAATTCTCCAAGCCAGGCTTCAACAGTATGTGAACCATGAACTTTCAGATGTTCAAGTTGGATTTAGAAAAGGAAGAGGAACTGAGACCAAATTGCTGGCATCTATTGGATCATAGAAAAAGCAAGAGAGTTCCAGAAAAACATCTACTTCTGCTTCATTGATTATGCTAAAGCCTTTGACTGTGTGGATCACAACAAATTGTGGAAAATTCTTAAAGATATGGGAATACCAGACTACTTTACCTGCCTCCTGAGAAACCTGCATGCACGTCAAGAAGCAACAGTTAGAACCAGACACGGAAGAACAGACTGGTTCAGAATTGGGAAAGGAGTATGTCAAGGCTGTATATTGTCACCCTACCTATTTAACGTATATGCAGAGTACATCATGTGAAATGCCGGGCTGGATGAAACATAAGCTGGAATGAAGATTGCCTGGAGATATATCAATAACCTCAGATATGCAGATGACACCACTCTTATGGCAGAAAGTGAAGAGGAACTAAAGAGCCTCTTGATGAAGGTGAAAGAGGAGAGTGAAAAAGTTGGCTTAAAACTCAACATTCAGAGAACTAAGATCAAGGCATCCAGTCCCATCACTTCATGGCAAATAGGTGGGGAAACAACGGAAACAGTGACAGACTTTATTTTCTTGGGCTCCAAAATCACGGCAGATGGTGACTGCAGCCACGAAATTAAAAGACGCTTGCTCCTTGGTAGAAAAGTTATGAGCAACCTAGACAGCTTTTTAAAAAGCAGAGACATTACTTTGCTGACAAAGGTCCATATAGTCAAAGCTATGGTTTTTTCCCAGTAGTCATGTATGGATGTGAGAGTTGGACCATAAAGAAGGCTGAATGCTGAAGAATTGATGCCTTTGAACTGTGGTGTTGGATAAGACTCTTAAGAGTCCCTTGGACTGCAAGGAGATCAAACCAGTCAATCCTAAAGGAAATCAGAATATTCATTGGAAGGACTGATACTGAAGCTGAAGCTCCAGTACTTTGGCTACCTGAAGCGGAGAGCCGACTCATTAGAAAAGACTGTTATGCTGGGAAAGATTGAAAGCAGGAGGAGAAGGGGACAACAGAGGGTGCAATGGTTGGATGGCATTACGGACTTGATGGACATGAGTTTGAGCAAGCTCTGGGACTTGGTGAAGGACAGGGAAGCCAGGCGTGTTACATTCCATGGGGTCGCAAAGAGTCAGACACAACTGAGCAACTGAACAACAACAACCTATTTGCAGGGAAGGAGTGGAGACACAGCTATAGAGAATGGACTTGTGGACAAAGTGGGAGAAGAAAAGACTGGGATGGATGGAGAAAGTAGCATCGATATATATATATACACTACATTTGTAAAACAGACAGCTGGTGAGAAGTTGCTGTATAACACAGAGAACCCAGACAGGTGGCTCTGTGATGATCTAAAGGAGTGAGATGGGGGAGGGGAGGGACACTCAAGAGGGAAGGGATATAAGTTTTATGGATGATTTGTGTTATTGTACAGCAAAAGTCATCACAACATTGTAAAGCAATTTTCCTCCAATTAAAAAAGAAAAATAAAAAAATTTCCTTCTCATGATTCTTCGAGGTTCCCCTGGTGGCTCAGATGGTAAAGAATCTGTCTGCAATGCAGGAGACGTGGGTTCAATCCCTGGGTCAGGAAGATCCCCTGGAGAAGAAAATGGCAATCCACTCCAGTATTCTTGCCTGGAAAATCCCATGGACAGATGAGACTGGTGGGCGACAGTCCATGGGGTCACAAAGAGTCAGACATGACTGAGTGAGTTACACTCTGATTCTTTATATCCCTATATATTATTCTTACCCCAGTGGGAGAAAAGGAATAGTACCAAGAAAGAATGAATTCATAAAGAAGGTAGAAGGATAACCAATTACCACACTAGGCTAGGAGTCCTAGAATAGGTCTTTCTTCTCAGGAATCCTAAAAGAGTCCTCCTCAAAAGTTTTCTACTTTTTAACTGCTAAAGCAAACCTAGGCTGGCATTCAGGTTCCTGAAAAATAGAAGATACAGAGTATTTTATAAGTGCTTCCCTGGTGGCTCAGAGGGTAAAGCGTCTGCCTGCAATGCAGGAGACCTGGGTTTGATCCCTGGGTCAGGAAGATCCCCTGGAGAAGGAAATAGCAACCCACTCCAGTACTCTTGCCTGGAAGATCCCATGGACAGAGAAGCCTGGTAGATAGACTACAGTCCATGGGATCGCAAAGAGTCAGACACAACTGAGTGATTGCTTGCCTTGCTTTATTGTAATTACTTGTCAAACATCAGTACAAAGTGTGATTAACTGAACTGTATACTTAAAATGGTTATGTTGGTAAATTTAAGCTTTATATTGCTTTTCCACTATTTAAAGTGAGGCTCCTTTGGAACGGACATGTACACTCTGCTATATTTAAAAGTGGGTAATCTACTGTATAGCACAGGGAACTCTGCTCAATGTTATGTGATAGCCTAGATGGGAGGGGAGTTTGGAGGAGAATACATACATGTATATGTATGGTTGAGTCACTTTGCTGTTCACCTGAAACTATCACAACATTGTTAATCAGTTATACTCCAATATAAAATAAAAAGTTTTAAATTAAAGAAAAGAAAAACAGGTAGTCTTGAACCTGCCTGTGAGACTGCAGATCTTTTAGGAGAACTACTCACACAGATGCAGAGACAGACAGGTGCAGACACAGGATTGAGGGTAATACTCAGAATCTCACCTTCCTATCTCTTGTTCTCCATTCAGCAGAGGTGCTATCATGAAAGGATTCTGCTAACCCTAATTTAATATATTTTTTCTTGAAGTGCATATAAGTCATAGAGTGAATATTATGTGAAGTCAGTGCAACTTGAAGGGAGGCTAAGGAATTTATCAGAACATCAATGAGTACATGGGAGACCCTCTAATCGAGAACAATTTTAATATAACATATTAAAAGGCAAACATAACAAAGTAAAATTTCTTAGTTATGTTATATATGCCTTTCTATAATGTTTACCTTTTCATCTGAGACTCAGTTTCCTACATAGGAAGAAGAAGGAACTAAAATGGTCACAATAATTTTGAAGAAGAAGACAAAGTTGGATAGCTCATATAACATGGTTTGAAGACTTACTGTAAAGCTACATTAATCAAGACAATGTGGTATTAGTGGAGAATGGATATGCAGATCAACCGAAAAACATGAGTCCCAGAAATATATCAAGACAAAATATGATCAACTGAGGTTTTTACAAATGCAAAGTTAATTGAGTAGAAAGGATAATCTTTTCAACAAATAGTGTTACAACAACTAGACATATGTGAG
>SJYQ01001169.1:947198-990194 GCA_006410935.1 Redunca redunca
ACTTTGTGGGATGCAGTGAAAGCAGTGCTTAGAGGAAAATTTATAGCATTGAATGTATACATTAGAAAAAAGAAATCTAAAATCAGTCACCTAAGTATCTGCTTTAGGAAACTAGAAACAGAAGAGAAAATTAATTCTAAAGTAAGCAGAAAAGAAGAAATAATATGAAGTAGAGCAGAAATCAGTGAAACTGAAAACAGAAAACAATAGAGAAAAATCAACGAAACAAAAAGCTAGTTCTTTTAAAAGATCACTAAAATCAGTAAGTCTTTAGACAAATAATTAAGGGAACAAAACCCAAAACAGATGGCAGAAATAACTCACACCAAAAATGAAAGACAGTATATCCCTATAGATCCTGTGGACATTAAAAGGATAGTCAAAGAATATTATGAACAACTACGCTCACAAGTGTAACAACCTAGATGAAATGGAGCAATTCTTTAAGACACAATCTGCCAAATCTCACGCAAGAAGAAATAGACAACTTGAATAGGCTTTTAACTATTAAATAAACTGAATTGATAATTAATAAGATCTTCCAAAGGAGAAAGCACAAGGCCCAGAGGGGTTCACTGGTGAATTCTAGCAAACACTTCAGGAAGAAATTATACCAACTCTCTACAACCTTTTTCAGAGGACAGAAGCAGAGGGAATTCTTAACACATTCTATGAGGCAGCATTACTATAATATCAAAACCAAAGATATTACAAGAAAAAAAAAACAACTATAGACCAACCTCTTTTATGAATACAGATGCAAAAATCTTCAATCAAATGGGATTTATCTCAGATATGCAAGGCTGATTCAACATTTTTAAAAAAATCTATAAATGTGGCCCATCACATCAACAGGTTAAAAAATTATCATATCAATAGATCTTGAAAAAGTATTTGACAAATCCCACACATATTTATGATTAAAAAAACTCCCAGTAAAACAAGAATAGAGGGAACTTCCTCAACTTGATATGAATATCTACAAAAAACCTACAGCTGGCATCATACTTAATGTTGATAAACTTGAGTTTTCCCACTAAGTTCAGATACAAGGCAAGAATATCCCCTCACCATTCCTTTTCAACATCATATTGGAAATGCTAACTAATACATTACGACAAGAAAAGTAAATAAAAGGTACACAGACCAGAAAAGAAGAAATGAAACTGTTCTTGTACACAGAAGATATGATTTTCTATGTAGAAAATCCAAAAGAATCAACAAAATCCTCCTAAAACTAAGCAATTATAGCCAAGGTTGCAGCATACAAGGCTGACAAAAGTCAACTTCTTTCCAGTACAGTAGAAACCAACAGATAGATTTTGAAATAAAATACTGTTTACACTGCTGTTGCTGCTGCTGCTGTCGCTTCAGTCATGTCTGACTCTGTGTGACCCCATAGACAGCAGCCCACCAGGCTCCCCCATCCCTGGGATTCTCCTGGCAAGAACATTGGAGTGGGTTGCCACTTCCTTCTCCAATGCATGAAAGGGAAAAGTGAAAGTGAAGTCGCTCAGTTGCGTCTGACTCTTCGCGACCCCATGGACTGCAGCCTACCAGGCTCCTCTGTCCATGGGATTTTCCAGGCAAGAGTACTGTAGTGGGGTGCCATTGCCTTCTCTGACTATTTACACTAGCCCAGTGCAAAATTAAATGCTTAGGTATAAATTTCAGGTAGAAGATAAATATGAGGAAAACCACGAAACTGATGAACAAAGTAAAAAAAAGAATTAAGTAAATGAAGAGGTATTCCATTTTCATGGATAAGAAGACAGTATCATTAAGTTGTTAATTCACAGCTTAAACTACAGATTCAACATAATCCCAATCAAAATCCCAACCTGATATGATAAAACCACAGCAAACATTATCATCTATGGTGAAAAATTGAAAACATTTCCCCTAAAGTCAGGAACAAGACAAGGGTGCCCACCCTCACCACTACTATTTGACATAGTTTTGGAAGTTCTAGCCACAGCTATCAGAGAAGAAAAAGAAATAAAAGGAACCCAGATTGGAAAAGAAGAAGTAAAACTCTCACTTTTTGCAGATGACATGATCCTTTACACAGAAAACCCTAAAGACACCACCAGAAAATTATTAGAGCTAATCAATGAATATAGTAAAGTTGCAGGATATAAAATTAATACACAGAAACTCCTTGCATTCCTATACACTAATAATGAGAAAACAGAAAAAGAAGTTAAGGAAACAATTCTATTCACCATTGTGATGAAAAGAGTAAAATCCTTAGGAATAAATCTACCTAAAGAAACAAAAGACCTATATATAGAAAACTATAAAACACTGATGAAAGAAATCAAACAGGACACAAATAGATGGAGAAATATACCATATTCATGGATCAGAACAATCAATATAGTGACCATGAGTATGCTACCCAAAGCAATCTATAGATTCAATGCAATCCCTATCAAGCTACCAACAGTATTTTTCACAGAACTAGAACAAATAATTTCACAATTTGTATGGAAATACAAAAAACCTCAAACAGCCAAAGCAATCTTGAAAAAGAAGAATGGAACTGGAGGAATCAACCTACCTGACTTCAGGCTCTACTACAAAGTTACAGTCATCAAGACAGTATGGTATTGGCACAAAGACAGAAATATAGATCAATGGAACAAAATACAAAGCCCAGGGATAAACCCATGCATCTACAGACACCTTGTCTTTGACAAAGGAGGCAAGAATATACAATGGAGGAAAGACAATCTCTTTAACAAGTGGTGCTGGGGAAACTGGCCAACCACCTGTAAAAGAATGAAACTAGACCACTTTCTAACACCATACACAAAAATAAACTCAAAATGGATTAAAGATCTAAACGTAAGACCAGAAACTATAAAACTCCTAGAGGAGAACATAGGCAAAACACTCTCTGACATAAATCACAGCAGGATCCTCTATGACCCACCTCCCAGAGTAATGGATATAAAAGCAAAAATAAACAAATGGGACCTAATTAAACATAAAAGCTTTTGCAGAATGAAGGAAACTATATGCAAGGTGAAAAGACAGCCTTCAGAATGGGAGAAAATAATAGTAAATGAAGCAACTGACAAACAACTAATCTCAAAAATATACAAGCAGCTTATGTAGCTCAATACCAGAAAAATAAATGACCCAATCAAAAAATGGACCAAAGAACTTAGCAGACATTTCTCCAAAGAAGACATACAGATGGCTAACAAACACATGAAAAGATGCTCAACATCGCTCATTATAAGAGAAATGCAAATCAAAACCACAATGAGGTGCCATCTCATGGTGGTCAGAATGGGCTGCTGTCAAAAAGTCTACAAACAATAAATGCTGGAGAGGGGGTGGGGAAAAGGGAACCTTCTTACACTGTTGGTAGGAATGCAAACTAGTACAGCCACTATGGAGAACAGTGTGGAGATTCCTTAGAAAACTGGAAATAGAACTGCCACACGACCCAGCAATCCCACTACTGGGCATACATACCAAGGAGACCAGAACTGAAAGAGACACATGTACCCCAATGTTCATCGCAGCACAGTTTAGAACAGCTAGGACATGGAAGCAACCTAGATGTCCACTGGCAGATGAATGGATAAGAAAGTTGTGGTACATATACACAATGGAATATTACTTAGCTACTAAAAAGAATGCATTTGAGTCAGTTCTAATAAGGTGGATGANCAACCTAGATATCCACTGGCAGATGAATGGATAAGAAAGTTGTGGTACATATACACAATGGAATATTACTTAGCTACTAAAAAGAATGCATTTGAGTCAGTTCTAATAAGGTGGATGAAACTAGAGCCTATTATACAGAATAAAGTAAGTCAGAAAGAAAAACACCAATACAGTATATTAATGCATATATATGGAATTTAGATAGATGGTAACAATTATCCTATATGCAAGACAGCAAAAGAGATACAGATATAAAGAACAGACTTTTGGACTCTGTGGGAGAAGGCGAGGGTGGGATGATTTGACAGAATAGCATTGAAACATGTATACTATCATATGTGAAATAGATCACCAGTCCAAGTTAGATGCATGAAACAGGGCACTCAAAGCCAGTGCACAGGGTCAACCCTAAGGGATGGGATGGGGAGGGAGGTGGGAGGGGGGTTTCGGATGTGGGGACACATGTAGACTCATGGCAGATTCATGTCAATGTATGGCAAAAACCACTACAATACTGTAAAGTAATTAGCCTCCAATTAAAATAAATAAATAAAATTTAAAAAATCCCAACATGCTATTTTCTGGATACTGAGAAACTGATTCTAAAGTTAATGTGTAGCGGCAAAAGATCCAGAACAGAAAACACAGAAATGAAGGAGAAGGACAAAGCTGAAGGCCGATTCTATCTGTTCTCAAGACTTACTATAAAGCTGCTATAATGAAGAGAGTGTGGTATTGGTAAAAAGAAATAGACAAGTAGATCAGTGAAACAGAATACAAAGCCCATATAAATACAATCAATTGATCTCTGACAAAAGAACAAAGGCAATGAAATGGAGCAATGATAACCTTTTCAATACATGCTTGAAGATAGCCTGGAACAACTAGATATGCAGAAAAATGAATCGATACAGGCTTTATACCTTTAACAACAATTAACTCAAAATGCAAAGTGCAAAACTATAAAGCTCCTAGAAGATAAATAGGAGGAAACCTGGATAACCTTGAGTATAATGATTACTCCTTAAACACCACACCAAACGCACTATCCATGAAAGAAATAATTGATAAGGTGGACTTCATTAAAAAACTTCAGCTCTGCAAAAGACAATGTCAAGAGAACTGGAAGATACCTCACAAACTGGGAGAGAATATTTGCAAAACCCATATCTGATAAAAGGTTATCAAAAATATACAAAGAACCCTGACAACTCAACAATATGAAAACAAATGACCTGATTTAAAAAATGGACTAAAGGTCTTAACAGACAGACACATTTCTAAAGAAGACTTACAGATGGCAAATAAGCATATGAAAAGATGCCCACATCTAAGTCATCAAGAAAATGCAAATTAAAACAATGAGATACCACTCCACACCTATGTGTGTGTGTGTGTTAGTTGCTCAGTTGTGTCTAACTCTTTGCGACCCCATGGTCTGTCCATGGGATTCTCCAGGCAAGAATACTGGAGTGGGTTGCCATTTCCTACTCCACCACACCTATGAAAATGGCCTAAATCTGTAACATTGATAAAACTAATTGCTAGTGAGGATGTGTAGCAGCACAAACTCTCATTTATTGCTAGTGGAAATGCAAAATGGCACAGCCACTTTAGAACACAAACTAGCAGTTTCTTAGAAGACTAAACATATTCTTAACCTATGGTCTAGTAATCACACTCCTTGACATTTACCCAAAAGCTTAAAACTTATGTCCACACAAAAACTTGCATATAGATGTTTATAGCAGTGTTACTCATAACAGACAAAACTTGGAAGCAACCAAGAGGTTCATTAGAATGTAAGTGGACAAATAACGATGTGAATGAATGTGGTACAACCAGACAATGGAATATTATTCATCACTAAAAACAAATGAACTATCAAGTCATAAAAAAAAATGGAGGGAGTTTACATAAACATGTATATATTACTAGGACATAGTAGCCAATATGGAAAGGCTACATACTAAATGATTCCATCGAGATCCAACCAGTCCTTTCTGAAGGAGATCAACCCTGGGATTTCTTTGGAAGGAATGATGCTGAAGCTGAAACTCCAGTACTTTGGCCACCTCATGCGAAGAGTTGATTCATTGGATAAGACTCTGATGCTGGGAAGGATTGGGGGCAGGAGGAGAAGGGGACGACCCAGGATGAGATGGCTGGGTGGCATCACGGACACGATGGACGTGAGTCTGAGTGAACTCTGAGAGATGGTAATGGACAGGGAGGCCTGGCGTGCTGCGATTCATGGGGTCACAAAGAGTTGGACACGACTGAGCGACTGAACTGAACTGAACTGAACTGGAAAAGACATAACTACAGAGACAGTAAAAAGTTGCTGGCTGCCAGGAGTTGGGGGAGAGGGATGAACAGGCAGAGCACAGAGGGGTTTTATGGCACTGAGAATGCTCTGTATTGTACTATAACTATGGATACTTGCCATTATAAATTTGCCTTAATTCAGAATGTAAACCACCAAGAGTGTACATAATGTAAACTATGGACTTTGGCTGCTAATGATGTGTCAATGTAACAAACGTACCTCTCAAGTGGGGCCTGCTGATGTGTTCTTTGTTGATAATGGGGGAAGTTATGCAGTGTAGGGGCAGGGAGTGTGTGAGAAATTTCTTTACCTTCCTCTTAATTTTGCCATGAACCCCAAACTGCTCTCTGGTATTTATAATATGCTGCTGCTAAGTTGCTTCAGTCATGTCCAACTCTGCGCAACCCCACAGATGGTGGCCCACCAGGCTCTGCCATCCATGGGATTTTCCAGCCAAGAGTACTGGAATGGGTTGCCATTGCCTTCTCCAGGTATTTATAACATATGTATAAATTAAATGTATAATAATAACATCACAAAAGCTGGGAGGGGGAAACCGAGAGTATACTGTTGTATGGGTCTTATATGTTGTTTAGTTGCTAAGTGGTGTCTGACTCTTTTGTGACTCCATGGACTGCAGCCCACCAGACCCCTCTGTCCATGGGATTTCCCAGGCAAGAATACTGGAGTGGGTTGTAATTTCCTTCTCCAGGTTATCTTTCTCATTCAGGGACTGAACTCATGTCTTGATTCCTGGCAGGTGGACTGTTTACCCCTCAGCCACCAGGGAAGCCAGTGGGTCTTATACCATACATTAAATGCATTAATATTACTTAAAGGTGGACTGTCCTAGTTATTTGAAACTACTGTGAATGGTAATGTTGCATTAATTTCAGCTTCCAATTGTTCATTGTTAGTATATAAAAGTACTATTGAATTCTGAATTGTTGGTCTTTTATCCTGTATCCCTTAATAAACTTCTTTAGTTCCAGGAACTTTCCTGTAGAGTACATGGGATTTTCTATGTAGACCATCATTTCATCTTTGAATAGGGACAGTTTTATTTATCTTTTTCTAATTCTTCATATGAAGTACAAGCATTTCTTACAGAGCAGGTCTGCAGGTGGTGAATTCTGTTTCCTTCATCTGAGAGTGTCTTCATTTCTTTTCCCCTCAAAGATATTATATTTTCACTGGAGCTACAATTCTGAGTTGATCTTTCTTTTCCCTGAGCCCTTTAAAACCTTCTATTATTCTTGGTTTCTGATGAGAAATATACAGATTTGAATTATTGTTCCCACATATAATATACACCATTTTTTTCCTGGCAGTTGCCAGTACTGGAATTCTTTCTAGTTTTCAGAAGTCTAATTATGATGTGTCTAGGAGAGACATCTTTGAATTGATCTTGCTTGGGTTTGCTGAGTTTCTTGAGTTTTCTAGTGTCCTTTACTGAATATGAAATATTTTATTCTAATTTCTTTTTCTCTTTCTGGTAGTTTTACACCGGTCCATGAGGTTCTTTTTATACATCTTTTCCAGTCTTTTTTATTCTCTCTGTTGTCCACACTAGATAATCTGTAGTGATTTATCTACAAGGTTAATAACCCTTTCCTCTATCATTTCTATTCTGTCATTAAGCTCATCAGTGGATTTTAAATTTCAGTTACTCTTTCAGTCTGAAAGTACTCATTTAGCTCTTTATATTTTCTATTTCTATGTTGAGATTGTCTGTCTTTCCATTTGTTTGAAGTGTGTTTGCCCTTACTTCATGAAGCATGGTTATGATAGTTGCTTTAACGTTGTCTGATAAATTTGACTCCTGTGTCACCCAAGGTTTGGCATTTGTTGTCTTTTCTCTTGTAAGTTGAGATTTCCAAAGTTCTTCATATGCTGAGTAATTTTAGACTGTCCTGAACATTTTTAAAATTTATGTCATCTGGCTCCTGTCTGTGCTCAGTCTCTCAGTTACGCCCAACTCTTTGCAACCCCATGGGCTGTAGCCCACCAGACTTCTCTGTCCATGGACTTTTTCAGGCAAGAATATTGGAGTGGGTTGCCATTTCCTGCTCCAGAGGATCTTCCTGACCTAGGGATCAAACCCATGTCTCTTGGGTCTCCTGCAGTGGCAAGTGGATTCTTTACCACTTTGCTACCTGGCAAGTTGCTTTTGTTTAAATTCAAAGAGATTGTTGATTTTGTTTTGATATGTTCTAACATAAGAGGCATTCAACCAGGATTGGTTCAGGACACAGTTCCAAATTGTCTTCATGTTTTTTTTTTTTTAACAATACCAGTTAAAATTTCAAAGTATTTGCAGTGCTATCGGGAGAAGGCAATGGCACCCCACTCCAGTACTCTTGCCTGGAAAACGTCATGGTCGGAGGAGCCTGGTAGGCTGCAGTCCATGGGGTCACTAAGAGTCAGACAGGACTGAGCGACTTCACTTTGACTTTTCCCTTTCATGCATTGGAGAAGGAAATGGCAACTCACTCCAGTGTTCTTGCCTAGAGAATCCCAGGGATGGGGGAGCCTGGTGGGCTGCCGTCTATGGGGTCACACAGAGTCAGACATGACTGAAGTGACTTAGCAGCAGCAGCAGCAATGCTATCTGGATCAGTCTCATATATGTCCTACCTAGCAAGCAGTGTGGGACCTGGGCAGTGGTCAACGCTCTAGTTCAAAGCCTGTGACTGCTACCTAGACAAGTGGTCAAATGTTTTTCTGTAAAGAATCAAATAGTAAATACTGTAGGCTTTGCTAGCCAAGAAGCAAAATTCATGAGAAGACTTTCTTCTATAACAAGGGAGCAAACAAATTGCACAAAGTTTTTTATTGACAAAATTAAAAATGGAGTAATAATTGTGTATACTTTTTTCTTTTTCATTCAGGTCCACTAATGAAAAGAATTCTTTTTTGAGGAGGAGATAATTGCATTTAACTGGGGTTCAAAGTTAATGTTTCCTATCATCCAAACTGAAAATGTTCATTGTTAATGCTAATCTACAATGAGATTTTAAAATATATTTTATATGTGAAAATGCAGATAGGTACTATAAAATAGTGATATTAATGTACAAGAATATGATTTTAATTGATAATACATAGAATTTGACTTGGTTCTTCTATTAATATTTGCCTTTTAACATGTCATTACATTAAAGACTAATCACTCCAACTGATGGTTAGGTAGACCTGCACAGTTAAACAAATTTTGCAACATAGAAATATCCTTTTTTTGCATTTGCATCCAAGTCAGAAAAACATTCCTGGAACTGAAGGTTGAGCTCAGAAATCACATTCATTATAAATTTGTATGAGAATGAAGTTCTCACTTTTTTTTAACTTTTGACAGCATGAGAAGTATTAAAAAAAAACCCAGTATTTTTTTTGTGATTCAAACAAAGTTAGCTGTCACTAAAATGACTATCACAGGACCAGTTTATATATATAAGCATCTGTTTTGCCTTATCATTTTAGGTTGAATTCATTAAGAAACATTGTCAAATATGCAAAAAAAGCTAATTTTCTAGGTGAATCAAGTGTTTAATAATAGAGGTCAAAGGGGATTTTTCTTATTCAGAAAAATTTCAATCTCAGTCCCCACCCCTGAAAATCGCAAAACAAACAAACAAACAAAAAATCACAAAGTCCTTACCACTTCTAAGCCACTGAACCACTGTGTGGCAAGTCAGAATATTCATTCTTTATATCAAAAACTCATGGAACTGATGGTGGTTAAGGCCATGAGAAAAAATAAATTTGGCTACTGACACTACTGATTCAATAACACATAATAAATTAAAATATTTTCCTCAACGTAGCTGCTGACAAATAAAAGGATAAATAATCACATTTTAAATACCTTATTTTTTCACAAGCTTTGTAAATAGGGTTAACTAAAATCTTTTTCAGCTCCACACATAATTTGCCACCATCAGCTGTAATACATCTTAGCAGATTCCACTTCAGGATGTATTGATGTAGCATTTTCTTGAAAATATTCTTGCCTGTAATTGTTTCCCATAGACTGTTCATGTTCATGGAAGGTAATTCTTCAGTCACTGATATGGATTTAGCACTGACTGCAACTGAACCATATCCATAACATCAGTCAACTCATTGAGTCAATAGAACAGTCTTTTGGACTCTGTGGGAGAGCGAGAGGGTGGGATGATTTGGGAGAATGGCATTGAAACATGTATAATATCATATAAGAAATGAATCGCCAGTCTAGGTTTGAGGCAGGGTGCAGGATGCTTGGGGCTGGTGCACTGGGATGACCCTGAGGGATGGTGTTGGGGGGAAGGTGAGAGGGGGGTTCGGGATTGGGAACACGTGTACACCCGTGGCGGATTCATGTTGATGTGTGGCAAAACCAATACAATACTGGTTTTGTAAAAGCAAGCAAACAAACAAACACCTGAAATCATTTGCCTTGTTTTTAAATTGAGTGTTGATACTCCTCCCAGTATTAGCTCTTTAAGCAGTTTAGACACTAGAGATATCTAGAGTGCTCTCTTTTTGTAGCTCTCTCCTATCCACTCCTCTGCCCTGTAAACACTAGCCACCTTGGCATCATCAGACTTCCAATGCTGCCTTCTCAAGTTAGTGAACTTGTTAGGCTCCATGGAGGTTCCTGAGTCGTGGTCTAGAAATGTAATTGTAGCACTAACCTCACTTATTTCTCCTCTTTTCATGGATAACTGTCCTTGATATGCAATATTTGAAAACAACAATTGTTTCACGTCTTTTGTCTGCTTGTTTACTCATTCAGGTGGGAAAATGAATTCAATTCCTGTTACTCCATCTTGGCTGGAAAAGGAAGCACCTTGATCTAGACTTGATTTCAAAAGCAAGCTTGAAGAATATACTCTAAGTCACATTATATACAAGAGTAAACTCTAAATGGATTAAAGATGTAAATGTAAGACCTGAAATCATAAACTCCTAGAAGGAAACATAGGCAGTACATTTTTTGACATCATTCTTGGGAAAAAGAATTTTTTTTGATATGTCTCCTCAGGCAAGGGAAATAAAAAAAGTTAAACATTTTTGATAGATTAATACAAATCAATGACTATGAATTGCTTATACATTAATTAAAAATTAAATCACTTGCAATATTAAAAAAAGCAAATATAAACAAATGGGACTACATCAGACTAAGAAGCTTTTGCACAATGAAGGAAACCATCAACAGAAGGAAAAGACAGCATACAAACTGGGAGAAGATATTTGCAAACATATCCAATAAGAAGTTAATATCAAAATACACAAAGAATTCATGTAACTCAACGTTAAAAACAAACAACAAACAACCCAATTAAAAAATGGGCAGAGGATCTGAACAGACATTTTCCCAAAGAATACCTACAGATGGCCAACAGACACATGAAAAGATGTTCAATCTCACTGATCATCAGAGAAATGCAAATCAAAACCCCAAGGAGATAACATCTCACACCTGTCAGAATGACTATTAACGGAAGTACAACAAATAGTAAGTGTTGGCAAGGATGTGTAGAATGCACTGTTGGTAGGATTATAAATTGGTGCAGCCACTATGGAAAACATTATGAAGTATGTTTTCATACTTCAGTATGGAAAACATATGAAGGCTCTTCATATGATACAGCAATTCCACTCTTGGAATTGAGTGTTTACTCAAAGAAAACAAAAACAGTAATTTGAAAATATATATATATGTGTGTGTGTGTGTGTGTGTGTATGTATGTATGTGTGTGTATCCCAGTGTTCACTGCAGCATTCTTTAGAACAGTCAAGATTTGGAAGCATTCTAATTCTCCACTGATAAGTGGATAAAGATATAGTGCGTGCATGTATACATATACACACACACACATATATATACACACACAGACACTTATACACAAGCTATTAAAAAATTGCCTCTAACAACAACATGGATGATTCTAGAGGGCGCCATGCTAAGTGAAATTTCAGACACAGACAAATACTGTATGATCTCACTTATATGTGGAATATAAAAAACAATACAAACAAAACAAAATGAAAACAGAATCATAGATACAGAGAACAAATGGGTGGGTGTCTGAGGGTAGAGGGGTGGATGGATAAAACAGGAAAAGGGGATTAAGAGGTACACACCTCCAGTTATAAAATAAATAAGCCACAGGGATGTAACATACAGGATAAGGAATATGGGCAATAATATTGCAATTATGTTGTATGGGGACAAATAGTTATTAGACTTACCAAGGTGGTCATTTCATATATATATGCAAATACCAAATCACTATATACTACACCTGAAACCAACATGATATTATATATCATCTATATTATAATTAAAAAATAATATGCTTTAAGAGAGTACCTTGCTTTCTTATGGTATTTATGCTTTGCTACTGGAGCTATTTAACCGTGCCGGCAAACAATTATTTTGCTTAGGGTTTAGTAACACTTTCGGAAATATACTTGGGATTTGCATTCTAGAGGTGCCAGAACATAACACATTTATTTCCCAAAACACCCAGAATAAAGTTACAAGAAAAAAGTTGCATGTATTCATGTATGGCAATCCACACTTCCAGTTTCTCAGGGACCAAATAGACAAGTGAGATGTTCATAGGGTGAAATAAATCTCAGAGGCAAACAATCACGCTTTTTAAAAATGTATATCAATGTGATCCAAGTCAACATCAAGAATTAACCACCAAAAAGGGTAACAGATACATCAGTTGTACAAGTCACACTAGCCAGATTAGAAATACCAATGATTCTATTTCATTCTTATATGTCAGATAAGTAAGCATAAGTCTTAAAACAAATTCTACCTTCAGGTTTGATTTATACTGTCTTCTTAAAAGAGGTCCCCATAGCACACATGCAAATTGAAGGTAAAAGAAGCAAACAGGGGATAACTATCTAACCCACCAGAGTGTAGTATATAGTGTGGCTCAGGTGTGGTACAAAGTGATTTGGCATTTGTATATACTGTGAAATGATCACTATGCTAAGTCTAATAACCATTTGTCCCCATACAATGTTATTGAAAACACCCTCTTCCAACAACGTAAGAGACAGTCAATACCAAAATCAGGCTGATTATATTCTTTGAAGCCAAAAATGGAGAAGCTCTACACAGTCAGCAAAAACAAGACTTGGAGCTGACTGTGGCTCAGATCTTCAGTTCCTTATTGCAAAATTCAGGCTCAAATTGAAGAAAGTAGGGAGAACGACCAGGCCATTCAGGTATGACCTAAATCAAATCCCTTATGATTATACAGTGGTGGGGATGAATAGATTCAAGGGACTAGATCTGGTAGACAGAGTTCCTGAAGAACAATGGATGAAGGTTTGTAACACTGTACAAGAGATGGTGACTAAAACCATCCCTAAGAAAAAGAAATGCAAGAAGGCAAAATGGTTGTCTGAGGAGGCCTAACAAATTGCTGAGAAAAGATGAAAAATGAAAGGCAGAGGAGAAAGGGAAAGATATACCCAACTCAGTGTAGAGATCCAGAGAACAGTAAGGAGAGATAAGGAAGCCGTCTTAAGTGAACAATGCAAAGAAATAGAGGAAAACAATAGAGTGGGTAAGACTAGAACTCTCGTCAAGAAAATTAGAGATACCAAAGGAGTATTTCATGCAAAGATGGGCTCAATAAAGGACAGAAATGGCAAGGACCTAACAAACAGAAGAACTTAAGAAGAGGTGGCAAGAATATACAGAAGAGCTATATGAAAAAGGTTTTAATGAACTGGATAACCACTATGTGTGATCACTCACCTACAGCCAGACATCCTGGAATGTGAATTTAAGTGGGCCTTAGGAGGCATTTGGAGAAGACAATGGCAACCCACTCCAGTACTCTTGCCTGGAAAATCCCATGGATGGAGGAGCCTGGTAGGCTGCAGTCCATGGGGTCACTAAGAGTTGGATACGACTGAGCTTCTTCACTTTCCCTTTTCCCTTTCATGCATTGGAGAAGGAAATGGTAACCCACTCCAGTGTTCTTGCCTGGAGAACCCCAGGGGCGGGGGAGCCTGGTGGGCTGCCGTCTATGGGGTCGCACAGAGTCGGACACGACTGAAGTGACTTAGCAGCAGCGGCAGCAGCAGTAGGAGGCATTACTACGAACAAAACTAGTGGAGGTGATGGATTTCCAGCTGAGCCATTCCTAATCCTAAAATATGATGCTCTTAAGTGATGCATTCAATATGCCATCAAATTTGGAAAAGTCAGCAGTGGCCACAGGACTGGAAAAGATGTGTTCATTCCAATACCAAAGAAGGGAAATGCTAAAGAATGTTCAAACTACCACACAATTGGGCTCATTTCACATGCTAGCAAGGTCATGCTAAAATCCTTCAAGCTAGGCTTCAAACAGTATGTGAATCAAGAACTTTCAGATGTACAAGCTAGATTCAGAAAAGGCAGAGGAACCAGAGATCAAACTGCCAACATCTGCTGGATCATAGGAAAAGCAAGGGAATTCCAAAAAGACATCTACTTCTGCTTCACTGAGTACACAAAAGCCTTTGACAGTGTGGATCACAACAAACTGTGGGGAATACCAGACTACCTAACTTGCCTTCTGAGAAACCTGTATGAAGGTCAAGAAGCAACAGAACTGGACAAGGGAAAATGGAGTGGTTCAAATTTGGGAAAGGAGTATATCAAAGCTGTATACTGTCACCCTGCTTATTTAACTTATATGCAGAGTACATCATGTGAAATGCTGGACTGGATGAAGTTCAAGCTGGAATCAAGATTTCTAGGAGAAATATCAACAACCTTAGATAGGTAGATGATACCACTCTAACGTCAGACAGCAAGGAGGAACTAAAGAACCTTCTGATGAAGGTGAAAGAGGAGAGTGAAAAAGCTGGCTTAAAACTCAACATTCAAAAAAGTAAGACCATAGCGCCTGGTTCTATCATTTCATGGCAAAGAGATAGGGAAAAAGTGGAAACAGTTACAGATTTCATTTTCTTGGACTCCAAAATCAATGTGGACAGCGACTGAAGCTACGGCACTTGCTCCTTGGAAAAGAAGCTATGACAAACCTAGATAGAGTATTAAAAAGCAGAGACATCACTGTTGACATAGGTCTATAGTCAAAGCTATGGTTTTTCCAGTAGTCATGTATGGATGTGAGAGTTGGACCATAAAGAAGGTTGAGGGCCCAAGAATTGATGCTTTAGAACTGTGGTGTTGGAGAAAACTCTTGAGAGTTCCTCGGGCAGCAAGGAGATCAAATAAGTCAATCCTAAAGGAAATCAATCCTGAGTATTCATTGGAAGGACAGATGCTGAAAGCTCCAATAATTTGGCCACCTGATGCAAAGGGTCAACTCATTAGAAAAGGCCCTGATGTTGGGAAAAGATTGAGGGCAAGATGGAAGGGGGCAACAGAGGATGAGACGGCTGGATGACATCACTGACTCAATGGACATGAGTTTGAGCAAAGTCGGGGAGATAGTGAAGGACAGGGAAGGCTGGCGTGCTGCAATTCATGGAGTCACAAAGAGTCAGACACAACTTAGTGACTGAACAACAACAACCAAAGTGGAAGGAGAATGCCCGCCACCACCACCCCCCACACACTTTTTTTTTCTTTTTGAAGAATGAAGTTAAAGACTCAGGAAGGAATAGAGAAAATACAAACAGAATAGTGTATTGGAACAAATTCTTGATTTCTTCCATCAAAGAGGTTAGCTTTTAGGAATCCCTTTGAATGATAAGATTTTTAGGAAAAAATAATCTTAGTTTGACAGGCTCCAATAAAGCCATTGGTTTTGCAGAAATTCTGTTGTTTTTTTTTAAGTTTTCATTAAACATAAAAGCATAATTAAAATTTTGCTCCCCTACTTCCTTCCCCAATTTCTCCAGACCTTAGTCAATGACTTTGCTGTATACTTCACTGAAAAAAATATAACCATAGGGAACTAAGGGAACTAAAATACTCTTCTGACCATTCAATTACCAGCTTCCTTGCATCTGCACCCACCTTTCTACCTTCCCTTATAATGGAAGGAGTGGACCATCTCCTAACAAAAGCTGATACTTCCTTACCTGCTCTTAATCCCATCCCCTGTCACCTTCTTGGGGACTGTCATCATTTGATCATCTCCTCCCTCTTCTTCAGTATTGGTTTTTCTCTCTCAATTAAATAATTACCATTAGCATTACCTGGTACCATTCAATATTAAAAACAAATCCTTAAAGTCCTTCTTTATAGAAAAATCATGCCTTATAAATGAAAAGGGAATAATAGAAAAGTCATCATTTTGCAGCCTCTAATCTAGTTAGCAATCATCAATGGCTGCTAAATCTCTAAGTGAAAGGTCAATAGCGACCTTTATAACAGATGGATCAGGAGGACATCATCTAAGCACACTGATTCATCTTAAAATCACGAAAACAGGACAACCAGTAATTATGTTCTTCCTAATATATTACAACAGGAAGTACACAGCATCACCTATTTTTACTAAAGAACAATTAAACTTTAATCAAATCTTTAGATCCAGTTTGTCAATTCACATGAAATGTAAAGTATAGAGGAAGAGGCTAAATGATACAAGGATATAATTATGTAAATCCCAGAAAGTGTAGAATTCTACAAAAACAAATGACTCAGTTATTTCAACAAATAAATGGCATTACAAAGGAAGAGAAACTTGTTATAGGTTAAAAGAGATTTAAGAGATCCATCAACCAAATGCAGCATGTAGACTTTAACTGAATAGTGATTAAAAAAATCAATGATAAATATGTACACTTGAAACAAATGAAGAAAAACTGAATGTGGATAGAGTATTAGATACTATTAGAGAATTTTTATTTTGTTGGGGTGTGTTAGTGGTATTGTGGTTATGTTGTAAAACATCATTATCTGTTAAAAATACATATTAAAGAATGTATTCATAAAATTATATGATGTCTGGGCTTAAGAGTTAATAGTGAATGATGAAGGTTGTTGAAACTCAGTTAAAGGATATGGGTCCATTATATTCTTTCTATTTTTGTGTGCATCTGAAAACTTCCACAGTACAAAACTAAAAAGAAATCCTCACTTAACCCACATTCCCTTCTGCTTCTATAACAAGCTTTTTGAAATGGCAGCATGCACTTCACTTTGTCTCTTCTTTGTCACCTCTCGTTTGTTCTGCAATCAAGTCAACTTGGCTTTCTCCTGACCACTTTCCTGAAACCATTCTTTCCAAGGTCACCAAAAAAACCCCCTCCATTTTGGCAAATCTAGCAGACATTTCAATTATTTTGAATTCTTACACTCATTCTACAGAATTGACCATATCCGCCCTCCTTGAAACACTTTTTTCTGTTTTTGTTTCTGGGACATTACAACCTCCTGAATTTCTTCTGGCCTTCTGGGCCACTTCTTAAAATAACTTGCTAGATCTTTTTCTTCTATCCAACTTAAAAATATTGACATTCCTCACTGCGTATGTTAGAGGTCTCTTTTCTGCTTTTCTTCTCTTTTCCTTTTGAGCTGCCCTGAGTATTTTATATAACACCTGTGTCAATTCTCAAAATTATCAGCTTCATTTCAAGCTGCAAAATCCAATCATTTACACGATTTCTCCACTTGGACATCTTGAAACATCTCTAATTTTGTTGTTCAGTCGCTCTGTCGTGTCTGACTCTTTGCGACCCCATGGAATGCAGCATGCCAGGTTTTCCTGTCTTTCACCATCTCCTGGAGCTTGCTTAAACTGATGTTCATTGAGTCAGTGATGCCATCCAACCATCTCAACCTCTGTCATCCCTTTCTCCTCCTGCCTTCAGTGTTTCCCAGTATCAGGGTCTTTTCTAATGAGTCGGTTCTTCGCTTCAGGTGGTCCGAGTATTGAAGCTTCAGCATCAATCTTTCCAATGAATATTCAGGGTTGATTTCCTTTAGGATTGACTGGTTAGATCTCCTTGCAGTCCAAGGGACTCTGAAGAGTCTTATCCAACATCACAGTTCAAAAGCATCAATTCTTTGGCACTTAGCCTTCTTTATTGGCCAACTCTCACATCCATACGTGACTACTGGAAAAATCATAGCTTTGACTAGACAGATCTTTGTTGGTAAAGTGATGTCTCTGCTTTTTAATAAGCTGTCTAGGTTGGTCATAGCTTTTCTTCCAAGGAGCAAGCGTCTTTTAATTTCATGGCTGCAGTTACCATCTGCAGTGATTTTGGAGCCAAAGAAAATAAAGTCTGTCACTGTTTCCATTGTTTCCCCATCTATTTGCCATGAAGTGATGGGACCGGATGCCATAATCTTAGTTTTTTGAATGTTGAGTTTTAAGCCAACTTTTTCACTCTCTTCTTTTAGATCTCTAACTTAACTTTCCCTAAACCAAAGTCTTCATCTTTGCCCCATACCTATCCTTTCCTCATGGCTAAATCTGCTTCTTTCTCTTGCAGTTTTCTCATTTCAACCCAGGTTCTTTCACCCACTCCATTAGTAAACGAAAACCTTACCGTCATCCTCAACACCTCCCTCTCTTTACTCTCCTCTTCCCTATGAGGTCCTGTTGGTTCTGCTTCCTAAATATATTGTCGGTTTGATTGTTTCTATTCCATTTCAATCCTTGGGTCCCAGTTCCATCATCTCTCATCTGTAATACTGCAATAGCCCCAGCCATTTCCCATTTCATGCCTGCTCTCTTCCATAGCAACCAGAGTGAACTTTTACAAAGTCAAAATGGATCCTGTCAATTCCATTCACAGATATCCCCTTGTACTTAAGTATAAAACAGCTCACATGGGCAGTGTAATGGGTAAGTAATGTGTCAACTTGGCTACAATATGATACCCAATTGTTTAGTCAAACAGCAGTACCAGTTGACTTTAAAGAAAATTATCTTCTATAATCCTGGACAAGGGAATGGCAACACACTCCAGTATTCTGGCCTGGAGAATTCTATGAGCAGAAGAGCCTGGCGGGCTATAGTCCATGAGATTACAGAGAATAGGACAGGACTGAGCAACTAATACACACACACACACACACACACACACACACACACACACTTCTATAGTGTGTGTGGTGCAGGGGAGAGCTCATTCAATTCACTGAAGGCCTTAAGAGCAAGGATTGAGGTTCCCTAATAGAGAAGGAATTCTGTCTTCAGACTGCAGCATAGATATTCTGTAGGAGAAGGAATTGTGTTAAGACTGCAACACAGCTATTCTGCCTGAATTTTTAGCCTGCTGGTCTGCCCTATGGATTTTAGTGTCAAGGCTGTAAACATCAACTTTTATCTGAACTTCCAGCCCTCAAAATTTATGAATTCCTTAAAATAATGCACACATCCCCTCTCTCTCTCTCCTAATTGGTTCTATTTCTCTGGAGAACCCTAATACAGGCAACCCTGAATGTCCTGTCTCCTACTTGCTTTTCCTTTCTCATTTCACATATGACTTTCTGCTTTAATCATTATAATCTGGCTATAATGGTCTTCTTTCTGTTTCTGGAATGGACAAGTTATTTCCCGCCTTAAAAACTGCATATTTTCTATTTTATCTATTAGGAATGTTTTCCCTCTCTTATTCTCCTTCCTTTCTCTCCCCGTCCCCCCTTTTTTTCCTTTTTCCTTTTTAATACAGAAGAGTATATATGAATAGTTAAGAATATTAATAAGATGAACACTTGAATATCAATCACTTATCTATTTTTCTCCTTTTAAACTGTAATTCATCCTACTAGATCCCAACTGAAATACCACTACTTCAGAAAAGCATTCCTTAACTCCACTGTCTAAATTAGACTGCTGTAACTTTTTTTCTCATAATAATCTGCTATTTTCCTTCATTGCATTTATCACAATTTGGAATTATTTGTTTAATGCCTATCTCCCTCACTGCACTGGAAACTACAAGGGCAAGAAACATTGTATTTTTTAAATTTATTTTTTATTGGAGGATAATTGCTTTACAATTTTGTGTTGGTTTCTGCCATACAACAAACAACACGAGTCAGCCGTAAGTATACATATGTCCCCTCCCCCTTGACATTCTTTCCCATCCCCCACTCCATGAAACATTGTATTCTTAATTTAAAGTACTGGATAAAAGATAAATGAAACTACTCTGTCACAACTGTTTTCTTAAAAAACATAATTGCTCAAGTAATTTAAGAGTATGTTTCCACTATAAAAATTCAAATATATAGAATTAAATAGAGAAAAATAATACTCCCCTCAACCCTTCATCTCCTACCCAAATACAAATCCCATTCCCTTTCCCAGAGATCACCAGTTTAGTATGCTGCTGCTGCTGCTGCTAAGTCGCTTCAGTCGTGTCTGACTCTGTGCGACCCTATAGACGGCAGCTCACCAGGCTACCCCGTCCCTGGGATTCTCTAGGCAAGAACACTGGAGTGGGCTGCCATTTCCTTCTCCAATGCATGAAAGGGAAAAGTGAAAGTGAAGTCGCTCAGTCGTGTCCGACTCTTCGCAACCCCATGGACTGCAGCCTACCAGGCTCCTCCATCCATGGGATTTTCCAGGTGAGAGTTTAGTATATATCCTTCTAAACATTTTTTATATAGTTACATGCTTATACATGCATATACAATTAAACATACATTACACACATGTATTTAAAAACAAATTGAGCCAAGTTTATGTACTGATTTATGATCTGCTTTTTTACTTAACAAAATATTCTGGAGATCATTTCACAATAATGCATAGAGATCCACACAATTCTTATAAGTAAACTACAGCAGTATTATATTTTATGAGATGCCATTGCTCTAATTTTAAAGAATCTCCATAGCTTTTATATAGTCTTACTCTAGCTCTATTTTGTATTTAGCTTTCCTATTCTGTTATCTTGAATGCAGAGTGACATGACTAAAGACAAATCAAAGGTAAAACCAACTGAAAGGGACCTGAAGATTTATTTGCATGGGAGAGTTTTCTGCATGGGAAAAAAATGTCATAGAAGCCAAGTTAAAAGATGATAGAGAAGCTGGAGAAAATGTCTGTGACATATTACAAAAGGACTACATTTTCTTTAACATGTAAAGAAAAAAGACTAACATATTGGTGAAAAAACACAAAAAATAGAACAATAGTTTGTAGAAAATACAAATGACTACAATATAAAACTTCACTCATAACAGGGAAAATGTAAATTATAACTAAAAGATACCATTTTCACCTCTTAGATTGGCAAAGAACTTTATGATTATACTCTTTGAAGAATAATAATAGGCACTTTCAAATAAGGCAAGTGGGAATATAAGTTGTACAACCTCTATTAAAGCCATTTGGCATTATCTACAAAATTTATAGTGAATTTATCTCTGACCCACAACTACATTTTTAGAAATTTATCTTACAGATATCCTCACACATGTATAAATGACATATAAATATTCATTGAAGCATTATACTCTGCAATCATAAAAGACTGAAAATAACTCAAATATTCACTCATTAATGGGCTGGTTAAATTCACTGTGGTACATTCATACAGTGGGACATTGTATGGATTTAAAAAAACAAGCTAAGTTCTACAGTGCACACATTCACACACACAGTCAAGACCATACATGTATATCTATCCCTGAAAAGATACACAGGAAACTGAGAAAGTTTACATCCACTGAGGGCACTTGGCTGCTGGGAAACTGGAGTGTGAGAAAGCCTATTTTTCACTTAATAGCCCTATTAATTTTTATTTCTTGAATAAGACAGTAATTGTAAAAACAATTTAATTTAGTTCTCTGTCTCTGAAAGTGAATATTTAACCCAAATGGATTTGAAATTCCTTACTGGGCTCCTCCTGAAATCTGTATAGCCTCTGTCTCAGAGAACAATATGAAGAAATAATTTAGAGGAAAGTAGAGACAATGTCTTTTATGGAGATTCCTGAACTACGAATAAATAAAATAAAATGTCCAACAGTGATGATGTTGGCAAGGAATCTTTATCTGTTATTGTAAAATCTTAAGATTAATAAAAAGTGAAAGTTTTTTCATAACTTTTTTGGTAGCAATATCTGACCTAACTCATATTTACTTTGTTGTAAAATCTGACCTGAACTTGCATGAGGCAATTTATATGTATTGTTTATTACATTGGACTTCCCTGGTGTGAATAATCATACATTATACTATATCCAATATAGTATATAAACAATTTAACTTAAAATTTTGTGAATTCTGAAATACATTTGGCTCTAAGAATTTTGGATAAAGGACTGTGGACCCGTATGATTTTCTCTCCTTGCTGTCAGTCCTGAGATAAGTTTTCACATGAAGATATTACTATTAACAGAAAGACCCTTCTGACAGTTACCCAATCCTCTTCTTCAACAAAACTTACCACGTAAGGTTTATGAAATGCCTACTCTTGGCCTTTTGCTCTTATTCTTTGGTAGTTTTCACTAAAGACTATAACTTTGCAAGCAATGTGGGCTTCCCAGGTGGCGCTAGTGGAAAAGAACCCACCCGCCAATACAGGAGACATAAGAGACGCAGGTTGGATCCCTGGCTCAGAAAGATCCCCTGGAGGAGGGCATGCCAACCCACTCCAGTATCCTTGCCTGGAAAATCACACAGACAGAGGTGCCTGGTGGGCTATGGTCCATAGGTTCGCAAAGACTCAGACATGACCAAAGTGACTTAGCACACACACACGAATGTGCAGGCAATGTAGCGGATCTTGGAGATTTTGATATGGAAAGAAATTTTGGGCAAATCTGATAATTTATGCAACTATAAAAATAAAGAGACTCTTGACAGTCCCTTGGACTGCAAGGAGATCCAACCAGTCTATTCTAAAGGAGATCAGTCCTGGGTGTTCTTTGGAAGGAATGATGCTAAAGCTGAAACTCCAGTACTTTGGCCACCTCATGCGAAGAGTTGACTCATTGGAAAAGACTCTGATGCTGGGAGGGATTGGGGGCAGGTAGAGAAGGGGATGACAGAGGATGAGATGGCTGGATGGCATCATGGACTCGATGGACATAAGTCTGAGTGAACTCCGGGAGTTGGTGATGGACAGGGAGGCCTGGCGTGCTGCGATTCATGGGGTTGCAAAGAGTTGGACAGGACTGAGCGACTGAACTGAACTGATAAAAATAGAATTATTTAAGAAGAAGTTTTTTTCATCCTGTCATTGTAACAAGAGCTACACACAGCTCCCCATGCCTCTATTTTTCAGTATTGGGAAACTTAAAATATCTAATTATTTTCTAGCATCTTAATCATTTTGTGAAATCATGAAGCTGGATAATTATCATTTAATATAAAATGTTCTCTTTTCTATGGAAATTGTAGCTTCCAATTAATTATGAACTAAAGCGTAATTGAATATGTTTGGAAGCCAGAATGACAAGTGAAATTTATAGACCCTAAACTTGGTTATCTTGAGAGAAAAGCACTGTTAGACAGTTTGGAGTTAAAGAATGTTACCTGCAAGGTTCCAGGTGCAAAAGCAGTAGCTGACTTCCGAGGAACACAATGCAGAAACTAAAACTGAAAGGAGAAATGCTTGCCTGTGAACTCTACCAGGCCAAAATGATGCCAGGTTACCCTGTTTATTAGCCTGCACTTAAAAAAGTTCAGGGCATGTATAGATATGCATTTATCCCATTTTATGCTACACATTATTGAAAAAACATTTTATAACATAAATAATTCATCAGTACATTATTTGGAATTTAAGATTACAAGACTAAATGGGAGTGTTTTGTTTTATGGCTGTCTATACTTTCAAAAAGAAAGACAATATCAGTAGATGGACTTCATAAACTTTATATGTAACTATAAAGGAGAACAACCCCACACAAAACATACCACCCCCACCCCAACACACAGTTTCCCTGTGTGTATGCCACAGGCTGTTACCCTTAGTCTAGGCAAAACTCAGTGTCTGCGCGGACAGCATGCGCTGGAGATTAAGGTGTACTGCTTGCTCTCAGTGCCATAGCTGAAGCTGGGAGACTTGAACTGATTGGAAGCAAGCTGGAATGAAAGTTCTTTGAAGAAAGCATCCTCGGATTCTTTCAGTTTAACTTAACAGATTATACCCTTCCACCCTCTGGTCACAAAGGAGGTGATACAGGTTGGCAGAGGGCAAAGTTGTGAAACAACAGAAACTGGGGGACATACAGTTAAAGAGCTCACCTACTATGTTGATAAGTACAGGTGGCTCCCAGAAAAGTCACCACTTCAGTGATTTTTCAAGACTGTGGACTCAGACTGTTTCCCTAGTTCTGGACACAGCTGCATAGGGAGGCACCTGTTGCTTAATGTATTACCCCCAACTGGTCATAGTCTGTGACAGCTTGGATAAAAATTAGAGGTAGGGAACATCCAGCTTTTGGAGTAAGAGCAACAGTACACAGCACGTACCCCGAGAAAGGCAACTCCCCCTCTAAGTGGAACGCCACTGGTGGGACAGCTGAGATGCTTGAATAACACAAGTAGTGTCTGCCTGACATTACAGTAGCCAGGAAATCCTCCTAATGAAATGCCTCTGACCCAGACCACTATAGGAGATGCGATTAGAGTGCTTCCCCCAATGCTCTGTTACTGGGGAGTGGTGGGGAGGCAGGGACCAAGACCACCACAATATATGCTATTAGAGTGCACCGAGCACTCCTCCCTCTATGCTGTGTTATTGGGGAGGCAGGTGTGGATAAGAAACAGAGCAAGAAACTATATCTGATTTACTTCTCTAACTTCTTTCAGTGGACTTTACTGATGCTAGAAAAATTAGAATGATTCAGTAGAAAGAAAGGAAAAGAAGGGGAGTCAATAGAGGAGAAAACAAGGGTGGCCAAATAGGGTGAAAATATTTCAGTTGTAAACACATGGAATGGAAAAAGAAGAAATTAATGGGGAAGAAATTGGAGTTTCGATAGCATCACCAAGACCAGGGAGGCCACTGGCTCTGGTAATAACAAGACTCAGACAGATCAGCAATCTATCCTAGTTTGGAAGAATTCAGAAAACTGGATGGCAAGGAAAAGTACCATAAATTTGATACTGAAATATAAGAGGTGTTAACAAGAAAGACTGAAGACTGGTGGGAAGGGGAAGATCTTCTTGTTCACTAGAGCTGGCATGGGGCCAGCACAGTAACTAAGCCTGATGTCCCTTGTTTGGGTCAAAGTTAATGATAAATGGAAGGAGGGAGGTAAAAGAATAAATAAATAGAGTATGCTAAGGTACAAATCCAACCTTATTTTGGTGTCTTAAGAGAGGCTTGGAGTTTACTTTGAGTTTCTTAGGTCAAACTCCAGATGGCCACAAGGTAAAGCAATATGGCTTGTCAAAGCTGCCTCTAGTTCTGCAAACTGTCAAAGCAGAATGGCAATGGGCAGACAGGAATGGTGTGTGCGTGCTATGTCACTTCAGTCATGTCTGACTCTTTGTGACCCTATGGACTGCAGCCTGCCAGGCTCCTCTGTCCATGGGATTCTCCAGGCAAGAGTGGGTTGCCATGTCCTCCTCTAGGGGATCTTCCTGATCTAGGGATCGAACCCATATCTCATGTCCTGTATTGGCAGGTTCTTTACTACTAGTGCCACCGGGGAAGCCCAGATAGGAGTGGTATACTCCAGCAAACCTTGTCTTGCAGTACTCCTAACCAGGAAGATTACACTTGATCAATGTTTTTTCCTTTACAAAGAAATTTATTCTAACCGTATGATTTAACTTTAATACATATTTTTTCATCCTAAGGACAGATTTAAGAGTCATGTTTAGAATATGCATATATTTTATAGTAGTGATTTATACTTTGCATTAAATTTGTGTATTGATTCAATAAGGAAGAAAAAAGAAGAGACATTTTATTGGAAACAATCATTTCATAACATCTCTAAGGTAATTTATGAGAGAAACATGTACGTTCTCATTCCAACAATCAACACTGCTGACAGGTCTATCCAGGTGATTTTATTTAGCACTGCTAATTTTTACTTACCTGTTTCTTATTTACTCATGGGATGATTAACACAAAGAAGAGTTTTGCTTTTAAACTTCCAGATATTTCATAATTTAGAAAAAGTTAGTTTTAAAAAAGAGAAGTATATAAGATGTAAAAGAAAAAAAAAGGATTGGAAGGATATACACAAAAGACTAAAATATTAACAGTGGTGTGTACAGTGGGTGGGAGGATTATAGGTGGTTTAAAATGTCACTTTAAAAAATATATATTATCACTACAACTGTCCCAACTAAGCATAAATGTTGAAGTGACTGCTGCCAATCACTGGTGTCAGTTCCTTTAAAAATTAATTAGCAAACAGATTCTCAAATGGCTTTCCCTGCCCCTACACAACAGCCCTCTGAGGAAGACAGGTGGTATCATGAGGGAGTGAGAGCTGGACGCCTGCATCATAGCCGATTGAGCTCATTTGGCAGTTCAGTCTTACTGGGGCCACAGGCTGAAGGTGATGGCAAGAAGGTAAATTTATAGGCCACACAGTATTTCATACTTTTTGTAAAGGTTAAATGAATATATCTCTTAGTAGGTAATGTTAAACAATTTATGATATTAAGCTATAACTCTAATTCTGTGATATCTTTGATCTAAAGCCTCTGATATGGCAAACTTCCAGATGTAAGGTTTTTATTTCATTTTAAAGATTCTGTTTTAATGAAATATTCAATTTAAATAATAAGTTCTGATTTGTTTCTACCTTGGTTGCTATTAACTTATTCCAGACATTTCCTAATACTGACAGCTTTCTCTACTACAATGTCTCCTTCTCTCTTTCAAATAAACAGTTGTTTGAAGGACAAATTTTAATTTCTTTGCCAGCAGTGACTGGTTAGAAACAGATCTTGGCTCCAGCCTGATTTTTATGATACCTAAACACTTGAGGATACCTTGTGTTTCAATCAGTAAAGTCAAGATAATCTGTAATAATGAAAGAGGACCAGAGGCCAACGTTAACACAGAAGTTTTTTCCTCTTTCACGCCTTGAGACCATATTCATCCATATGGAAAGCCATATTAGCTGAAAATAACTCTTTTTTTTCATTAATAAAATCTTTTTGCCAATAGCTTTTTATCTGTCTTCGTTTAGAGATCTCAAACGGATCAACTTTACTTTTTTTCAATATAAGATGAACGGGACACAGGGATTTACCCTTTATGCCACTACAGAGGCAAAGAGAGCACAGAAGACCATGAAGTCTGCAGGGCGTGAAACTGAAATCCTCACGTTGATTTCTGCTGAGGTAATGACATAGTACTCCAGTCGTAGCATGAAGCCTTCTGGTTTGAATAAAAGTCAGTGCCATGTGAGCTATAGCTGTACACCCGCAGAAACAGTTTGCTGCTGACAAAAATATTTATACTCAAAGGGGGCAGATAAAAAAACTGAGACAAGCTGGTGAAGCTTCAGTGGACTGGAGGGACAGGTCTGGAGAAGCCACTGAGCTCCAGTTGCACCAGGATGAGTGAAGTGAAAGTTGCTCAGTCATGTCCAACTCTTTGCAACCCCATGGACTGTAGTCCATGGAATTCTCCAGGCCAGAATACTGGAGTGGGTAGGTTTTCCCTTCTCCAGGGGATCTTCTCAATCCAGGGGTCAAACCCATGTCTCAAACACTGTAGGAGGATTCTTTACCAGCTGAGCCACAAGGGATGGGGAGCGATGGTAAACTGCAGCCCTGGCTCAGGGTGGCACATCAACTGCATCCCAGCGATGCCGAGGACCTCTAACTCTCCAGCTGTTCAGGATGCCATGGCTCCCACTGGCTCCAGGGCCAGCTCCAGTCTTAGTTCTGCCACTAGTTAGCTTGTTCCTTTTATAAACCAATGGCCTGTGTGACAATTAGGATCTGCCCTGGAGATGTAGCAACCCCTCAGCTCGTACCAGAATCTAGCTCTTGCCCCATCACTCTGTTTCTTTCCAATGCCCAAAGACAGGGGTTGGTTTTGAGGTGTATCAGCGGGTCCATGGAGAACTTCTAGTTTAGGAGGAGCTTGTTTCTCAGTCAGGAGCTGAGATAGTGAAGACAGCAGACATGGGACTGGACAGGATGAACACACGCTCTGACTGGAAAGTCTCCTCCAAGCTGGGACAGACTGCACCACCAACTCCCCACGCAGGAAGGCACCAATTCATTAATGAAGAACATGTAGAGGCATCTGAGTGACAGTCCACACAGAATGCCATTTGTGGTGATTGGTCCAAGCCGCACCTGGTTGGACAAGTGTCCCAAGGCCTGATACTTCTAGCATTTATCAGGTTATACCACGTGCCAAGTACATGACCATGCCGACTTCTGTTGTACACATTTCTTCCAGGGTGAGGGGAAGAGACAGCCCTCAGCAAGAAAATAAACTTAACATCCTTTTACTCACTGTGAAATGGCATGATGCACCAGCTCTAGCTTTTGTTCTGGCTCTTAAAAATGCCTCAGTAGGTTTACTCTGGGCTTCCCTTTTGTCTCTGCTGGTAAAGAATCTGCCTGCAATGTGAGAGACCTAGGGTAGATCTCTGGTTTGGGAGGATCGGCTGGAGAAGGGACTGGCTACCCACTCCACAGTATTCTGGCCTGAAGGATTTCATGGACTGTATAGTCCATGGTCCATGGGGTCACAAAGAGTCAGACATGACTGAGCGACTTTCACTTTTTCAGCGTTACTCAGAGTTACAGAAAAAAGACAATCCCTAGGGTACAACTTCCATCACCCTTTATTTACTAAATAAGATTTAAAAATCAATCCCATGGCTAACAATCCCATCCATTTTATCTTATATCCCTTATTTATTATTATTATTTAATATGTACATTAATCCAGGTGATTTTTAAATTGTCAAAATGTGGAAAGGATGAATTCTCCAAGAAGCACAACTGCAGGCAGGACTTTTATATGACATGCGATTACATACAAGATTTGTCTGCTTTCTACTCATTGTCCCGGTCTGGAATGGAGCCATCTCGACTCTAATAATTGGCTCTGGTTTTCAAGTAGCCCACGTCCTGTGACAGGGAAAGCTTGAAGCAGGGTCCCTATACTAATACAAGTCACAGTCCACTTCAGAATTTCCCAGCTTTCCCAAAGGAAGAAACACCCTCTCGTGTGTACTATTAATCATGTTCCCCTTGCTGGCCAAGACGCTTACCCTTCCAGACAAGCTGATCATTTTGCAGCCATTTAGGGGTGAGTACAAAGCAATGAGATGATGAGCTTTCAATCTTAGTAACAGTCTTATTTCAGTGGGCACCCACAACAGAAAGAAAATCAATGAAAGTCTTGGTAAGTAAATATGTAATGCACTGGCCAATTACTCTTGAGCTTCAAGACCAACTTGGACTCTTTCTTTCATGGGTAATATTAGGATTTGTACACCAAGTGGCCCATACATAGTCCCATAAAAGGTGTATTAATGCTAATGAAAATAACAATATTCATGTGTTTCCCTTTATTATTTATAAGAAATTTCCATGTACCTGTCTCAAGTTTTGTGGTTAGACTCACAAAAATTTGTAGATAATGCAAAATGTTAAAACGAATTTCTCCATAAGAAATAAAAAGAGCGTAGGTTGAATGTGAAAAAACGGACTGTAACATCTTTTTTGGGAAAGGGGCTTATTAATATCAAAAGCAAATAGTTTATGGGAAAATCTGAGTGTGTTAAATATATTAAAAGTAGTATATATAACACATATGGAGAAGGAAATGGCAACCCACTCCAGTATTCTTTCCTGGAGAATCCCATGGACAGAGGAGCCTGGTAGGCTACAGTCCACGGGGTTGCAAAGAGTTGGACACAACTGAGCGACTTCACTCACCCATTCAATATAACACATGTATATATTTGAATACATATACAGGGTGCAAAAATGTACAACTGAGCTGAAGAGGCATTAGTCAATGACTATTAACTGCTACATTATTCTTTGTCTTCTTCACTGCAAGTCTTGTTGTTGATAGTATCTTTGATTTTACTCAGTGGCATACTTGGCACTATCACACACAATCCTGACCATTCTTGTCCTAAGGCAAAGTGTGTATCCTACACTAATACCCAGTCATCTTTTTCAGCATGACTAACGACCTTAATTTGGACTTCAAGGATACTAACTTTTTTCTGTTTTACCCCGAGTGTCCTTCCTAAAGTAAAATCTAATGTTTTCCAGATACAATTTCATTTAAACCTCAAAAAAGAAAAAAACTTCAGTAAACACATATTCACGGAGTATTATCTCAGGAAACGTAAATTACACCTGGCCTCCTGTCAACTGGCAAGGCCAGCAATACCCACGAGTTGCTTGTCCCTGTGCTTTGAATGATGTGGAGTCAGTTGGTTTATCTCCTTAGCATTTCTAAACTACTGGCGGGCAGGAAACCCAAAGATTTTGAAAAGAAGTTTAAACTATGTTATTCTGAAATCAATTTTTAGAAAAAATACTCATCTCTCCATTACTTTGTCTTCAAAATGTGTAACTTACTCTGAAATCAAGAGACAAATGTACATGTTTCCATTTTGATCTCATCTCTAAATGGAGGGTATAGTTTAGAAACAGGATAGACAGCTAGAAACCAAAACAGAAAACTAGCCACAGGCCTAAGGAGAACTTTAGAAGAGGCTTTATGATACAGATGAACACAAGATAATGGAGTGGTATACATTCTACATTCACTTAGCAAAGATAGTTGTGAGATGTTAAGAAAACAACAAATCCCAATGCAAAGAACATGCTAAAACTGGTCACAATTGAGACCTTGCTGTCATCCAGTCTGGAAACCTCCGGACAACCTGAACATTTCCAATTCTATACAATGGGAAAATCTTCAAGATGAAAATGTGAGGAAGTTCTGGAAAATAAATGAAGCACAACAAATGTATTAATATTAGCTGGGTATAAACTTGATTCTTTTGTAGATATAGAGAAGAAATGAAGGGAAATTGTTGTCTACACGAATATATGAACGGATAAATTTAAAAGGAAACATTCATTTTGGGGCATTCCCTGGTGGTCCAGAGACTTGGCACTTTTATTGCCATGGGCCTGGGTTCAATCCCTGGTTGGAGAACTAAGATCCCAGGAGCCACATGGTGTGGCTGAATGAATAAATAAAAGGAAACATCCATTTTGTGATCACTAACTCATTCTTTCATTCATCCAATAAATATTTTACTGAATGTCTACCATGGGCCAGGCTCTGCTCAGCATAGGGATACAGTAATGAACACAACAGAAGTCTTCATCCTCATGAGTTTGTGTTCTATGTGACACAGGTGAGGCAGATGACAAAATATATCAGTAAATTACACAGTATATTGGAAGGTGATAAGTACTGTGAAAAAAGGATAAAGCAGAGAAGGAGAAAAGTGGCAGAAAGCATTAGGAATTATTTCCTCAGGCATCTTTCTCCTGTTTGCTAAGAGTTCCTTCACGGATAGAATGATGTATCCATACACTTCACAGAGAAGAAAGCCATCAACAATATGTCCCAGTGATTAGTCTCCAATTTCAACAATTGAGATTGATGAATGGAGTTCTTCAAGGGCTTCTTAATAATTTTTTTTCACTGCGGGCTACTGATGTATCCTGATAGTACCTTGGGGAGAAGATGACAGTGGCTACAGAAAACTGCTGACTGAGGGGAGAGGCCCTGGGACAGGAGAGGGGCAGAAAGGAGAAAGGGAGAATGCCAGTGTGCAGGGTTGGGCAGTGAGAAGATGGGCAGCTCCAGAGTGTGTCTTTAGATCAAGTATGTTGGAGTCATCCGGCAAAATAAAAATTGTACATCACTGGTGCCCATTTCTGGCAATTCTGGTTCAATTAACCCAGGTAAGGCCTAGAAACTGCTATTTTGACAGATTCCTAAGTGACTCCAATGTGCACATAGATTTCCAAACCACTGCTCTAAAGGGAATTAAGCCCTTTCAGAATTTTCACAAAGGGATAATTATGAAAAGAAATCCATTATAAATAACTTTGAATGCAGGGTTATTCAGCTTGCTTCTAAGCCACATTTCTGTACAGCTCTGCCACTCAGGGCATTTTGCAAGGGGAGCCTGTGTCAGTCACATATACTGTGTTCCAGGTACTCCCCAAATCTTGTTGCCCAGAGCACAGAAAAGGAAGCTAACCCTGAGGGCATATTGTCACCCAGCCCCAAGTTAAGGCTTTGCATATCTAGTCATGTCTAATCCTCTGAGCGAATTTGCAAGGTAGTTAAAAAACTCTTATTTTCACATGAGGAAATCAGGTTCAGGTATGTTTGCAAGAACATTTCCATGGTAAATATTAAAAAATGCAGCAGTACTGCCCACTCTCAGATGAGCCTAACCCTATTCCTAACCTTTTGTCAGGGAATTCACATAGAGTTTGGAATTATAACAGCAAGGTCCAAATCTGAGCTCTGTTTCTTATTGCTTGTGTGGTCCTGGGAAGTTCTACAATGACAGCTCCTATTAGCCATGTACCAGGACTGTACTTGGTACTTTATGTAATCTATCTTGCTTTACCATGATGACAAGCCTATGAGGGAGATATTATTATCCCCATTTTATAGATGAAACTAAGAGATTTGCTCAAAACCACATAAGCTAGCATTGAAACCTAGGCCTATTAACCTGGGTGTTATAATCATTATCCCCAGGCTCTTAAATGTTCTATAATTGCTTCTCTGGGCTTTACTTTCTCATGATTGTGAGGATTACATTAGGCAACATATATAATTTTTATAAAAGCAGTTAAGTGACTAGGACAGTAAGTAACACTCAACAAATGTTTCTTAATACTGAAATGAAGGGAATTTGATGACCTTGGACCAAATGAGCAAGTCTAAATGAGGCCCAAAACTGAAATGATGGCAGGAACTGAAAATACTGAACAGATGTCACTAATTACAGCATTTTTCAGAGTTCAGTCCCTTAGAGAAGACCCACTGAGGAAGCATAATCCTCACCTATTGCTGGTTCAACAAAGAAATAACATAATTATGTCATATGTTCCAAGGATAACAGGTTTTTTGCAACTACTTGGCACTACAGAGTATAAAATAATGAAATGGGTTCCCTTCCTATGAATGTGTGCTCTTTGTTTTCTTTTAAATATTGTTTTCAAAATTACCTAAGTAATACATTGTTGTTATAAAACATATGGAAAATATAGAAACATATGAGCAGTAAAATAGCTCTTATAATCCCTTCACTAGAATTTAGAGAGATTTCCTGAGACTAGGACTAGAACTCTAAGTGGCTAGTAATGTCAGCTGTTATGATGTGTACTTTCTCTGTACTGTACGTTCCTTCTATGTTAGGAATGTATTGACAGGTTTCCTCAAGCTGAATTCATTTCTTGGAATTAAACTATGTCTTTATTATTTCTATTTAGCCTATTTGTTTCTGTTTTCTTAATTTACACACTCTATAAGCAGTGTGTACAAGAGGAATGGATGATTATATTAATGGCTTTTAACAGTGGGAATTACAGTAACAGCCCCAAATCATGGCTTAATTAAAAGCAACATCTCTTCATCAAACACACAAAAATTTCCATGCATGCAACTGTTCTTGGTATTAACGCACCTGCTAGCAGGGAATTTCAATTTATCAACTTGGCTTAAATAAAAATCCTTTTGGATGGCTGAGCTTTTCATCTCCTGATATGTAAGATAGGTATTTTATAACTTCATATTTTCTTTTACATATTAAACCAATTCTTTTATAAAGACTTCACATTATCCCCTTTTATTTGTCATCATTTTGTGCAATATTTCATTTTGTTGTTCAGTTGCTAAGTTGTGTCTAATTCTTTGCAACCCCATGGATGGAAGCATGCCAGGCTTCCCTGTCTATCGCTATCTCCTGGAGGTCATTAAGTTTTGTTTTTATTTTGTTATTTACAATACACACAAAATGGAAATGTTATACTGAATGGTACTTTATGTGTACTGTGAAATTGTTATTCTGAGGGTAGACAAAGTTAAAATAACAGTCCTTGGCCTAGAAGTTCATACTTTTGGAAATCATTTTGAAAATTCTAAGAGAAATCCAATACTTTGAAAATGAGTTTTAATAGTCATTAAAAAGAGCTTTACAATGACACGTAATTTGTATGAACATATATTGTGAAAGGACATATCTGAACATGCCCAACACAATACCTGATACACAATAGGCATTCAATGAATAGAAGCCAATATCGTCACATACAGTCACCGCTCATAAGCTCTATTGTATAGAGGCAGTGAGGTCTGCTGTTCAAACAGACCACATAAAGCCAAGTAGCGCCTGCAAGGCTCTAGTTGGAGGTTATGGATTTTAGTTTAGTTCCTCTTTCTCCACCTTGGGAGAATAACACATTGTTATGTGCTAGGCACATGAGGGGATCTGGTTAGGTACTAAAAATATTTGTGTGAATGTCTAGGTGAGGAAAAGTTCTGATTTTAAAAAAAGAAAAGAATTTTTGATAGGATTCTGGGCACAAGTGCAAGAAAGTGTTGCAATCTGGCTATTACGTGTGATGGAAACACAATCCTTTCCCTTCTCTTAGATTAAATTCCTATCAAGTTATAAAAACAAATTCTGACCCTTAAAGTAAGTCTGTCAGATTCTCATTCTAAATCAGAGTTTTACGGGCTTACTGCCCATAAAATACTTCAGAATGAAATCCAAGCTTCACACAGTGAAAATGAATGAAAAAACACTGAAATTTGGGATCAGAAAAAAGAAAAAAAGAAGTAAAAGAGTAAAAGTCATCCAAACAGCTAAGAAGCAACGCCTGGGTCCTTCAATCTCAACCTCAGTGGATGCTCCACAATTGACTTTCATGTCAGCTGCGTGTGAACAGAAGCCTGTGAGCACGACTGTGTCCTGGCAATTGCTCTATAAAAAGCTCGGCAAGGCGGAAACTTACAGCAAAATTTCTGGAACATATTAAGCATATGGTTTGACAGCAAAGGGCCAAGGCCTCAAAAAACAAACAAACATTCAGCTTACTATTATTTTTTTAAGTTTCCCCAATAAGCTATTAAGTCCTTTAAAGCACATACACAGATATTTCCCAATCTCCCTCAACAAAAAACAAGCTCTACAAAATCATCTCCCAAGACATACATCAAAAAACAAACCAAACAAAGTAAAATAGAAAACTTCAACTTGCTGTTGTGGTATAAACTAATCTTTCTGGAAAAAAACCTAGATTACTGGGGTGAACAGTATGTCCTAGAAATAGGCTAGCCACAGCTCCAGTTCCAAAAATTCACTAGTTGGCCATGATTTGGGGAGATCTGTCTTTCTTCATATCTCAGAGTGGGGAGAAAAAAACAGTTCAAGAGTACTGGCCTTAGCTCTTCTGAGTCAGGGAAGAACAGCAAGAAGGGGCCTTAGTAACCTTTTACTTCAGGGACTGAGTGACTGCTGCTGCAGGCCTGGTGTTTGTCTTTGTTTATCAGTTTAGAACAATCATCACTGAGTTGTCATATGACTGAGGGAAACTCCACCAATACTTTAAAAAGTGACAAGACTTCTGTTTCAATGGACAGCTTCACAAGATACTGTCATTTTAATATAAAATGTTCCAGATATACATATCTGAATAGAAAAAGATACCAACATTTAAAAAATATATAGCATGTAATAGACTTTTCTCCTCAAATCTAAAATAAAAGATTTGAAGATTCAAAGCTACATTAATGCAAATATCTGCCTGTTGCAAGTATGCTTTTTGATTAAATTGGCATACATCAAGTACAATTAGAAAGGTTATTTATAACGAAGAAATACATAATTCTGCATCTTAATGGGGATGACAATTACAGCTGACGGTTGCTAATTAACATTACTTCTTCTGCTCTGGATCTCAGATATTTCTTATATGATCTTTATGTTGGCAACGGACACAACTAATTCTAGAAGGCCCAAAAGGGTTAATTATCAGCAACATTTCTGCTCATTGCAAATTCACTGGTAACTTGCCCAGCTCTGGCTCCACACTGGAGACCAGAAGATCAAGCTAAATTGGGTAAACTCTGACTCAGAATTGTGTCAGGAAAAGTATTTATTCAGCTTTGTGAGCAAAGGTGCACCTACCCACTGGTATCGGGAATGACAGGGAGAAAAGTCTCTCCAATCCTCTCTTCAGGTGTAATGGTGTACGGGTGTTGCCTGTTCTGGTCCAGCATAAATGCACGGCACTGTTTAGTTCAGTGGTGCCACCTTCTTGTGCCAAGATGCCCACTGTGCCTACTTTCTTGGACACCTCAGGAGTGTGTGATCAGCGTTGGAGGCCAGGCGTAAAACAGAAAGACAGAAGCATTGCCACTCTCAGCACAGAAAACTATAAAGCTCTCTTTGCTTGTGCTGTAAATTACATATTTATTTTGTTAGCATGAGATAGATGAATATTTTCACACACAAAGGTGCCCTGCTAAAATCAGGATAAGTGATATTAATGTCCTATGGTCAGTATTATTGAACCTCGAAAGCAATAAACTTTACGCGTCAATAAATATTACATTTGCAATATAGTTAACATTCCCTTACTGTCTCTAGCACTTATTACACATTGTAACCGCAAGTCTACAATACATTATTCATATTCGGGGTGTCACCAAGTGATGGATTGCTGCAGGAGAGGCTGTCCTTTAAATAAATCAACAAATAAAAATGCAAATGTTAACATTTTCAGCCACAACTTTTCCCATCTTGAATGGGGAATGAAAATTTCACATTATACTGACAGGCAGCAGAGAGAACAATTAACAACCTACACTGTGAATGAGAAAGATGACTTTGCCATGCTGGGTTTTATCACCTGCACATGGACCCATATGGGACTCTCCTATGGGTTAGCACTTTCCAGAGAACAAAGGAAAAACTGTCTCCCACAGCCCCTGTTCCATCCCCATCCTTTTCTGCAGGTCTTGACAATTCTTGGAATTTTGGGTAGACAGGGAAAGGGCTTTTATTCTTGTTCTCAGTACTGTCAAAGGTTTCTTGGAATGAAGAATAACAGTCTTTCCTTTTGCATTAAAAGCTTATATGTAAAAGTAGTCTATAAAAATTCCTTTTCTACACTTTGAAATAAAAATAATTCAAATAATCTTGATTCTGAAATCTGGAAAGCAACCACTGTGCTTTCTTGGTAACTGATTTTCATAGTACTGAACCTTTTTTTTCAACTCTGCACTTTGTATTGCAGACCTATAATATGCCATCATGCACTTCTAAGGATAAAATCTGGGGTGCTGCACATTGTTTTATTTAGCCAAATGCTCATTATTTAAGAAGCTTCTGAGAATCTGTATCTAGCTGATCTGCAGTATTAAGAAGTAACAAAGAAAGAATCCTTTTTTTAAGGTCTGTAGATATGAGTCTTCACCGTGATTTTAACCTGGGCTTGTAAAACTCCACAAAGTTGATATGGTCATTCCAGAAAATGTGTGCTGAGGATGTTCTATAAAACCCTTACTGGGGAAACATTTTATTCTTCTTTTTCATGCTTCTCACGAAATTGAAGTGCAATTATCAAAAACACATTAGAGTAGTGATAAAGATCTGATCCAAGATCTTTGCATCAAAGATAGGAAAATTCATTTGAAAACCCAGATTGCCTTTCCTCTTTACCTTAACTCCTCCATTACTATTATCCTCTGTGCTGAGTCATTTCCCAAAAGTTCTTTAAAATTAAGTCTTAAAATCTATATTTATTGGATAAGATGCTAGGATTTTAAGTGCTTAAAAAATCATATCCCCAAGGAAACACAAACATGCCCTTTTGGTGTTAATGTTTATATATTCAGCGTTAAATGTATAATATAGGAGTTGGCTTATTAGATATGAGAAATTTTAATAACATATTTCTTTTCTTGACTGTAGAAAAGGCCAATCAAAGTATTAGCTCCTCAAATGTCTCTGGTATAAGTAAATGTTGACAGTCATTTAACTGTAGTACAAAACCCACTATGGCTTTCAGTATCAATTGATTCAGTAAGTTAAGTTTATAGTCCAAGTGCATAACCATTTCAGGATAAATTGGGTAGGACCTGCTCCTAAACATTTTCTGATGAAAGGCAGGATTAGCTTTGTGTTTCTATGGAAACCCTGTCAATTACCATTACCGATTAAGGACAAGCATGGATAAAGGAAAGGGTTCCAGGGATTCTACCTGGTCGTATCTAGATGATTCCAAATAAGGGCCTCTCTCTTGAGTTGGAGCCATTAAGAATTGTTAAGGTTTTTCACTTTTTATTAAATAACTCAGCAAAAGTTCTCACCTGGAGAATGGTAAAGCAAAGAATCCCTGAAACTCACCAGGAGCCATCACGTTGGGATGATGATGTAGCTGGGGTTACAAGCTCCTTCTGGCTCCCTGTTGTCATAGGAGATGTAGACGCATCTTTTCGAACTTCTGCCACTGTCCCTGCATGTACAATAAAGGAACTAATTTGGGCATTCAATAAAAGAAAATGCAAGAGTCTATCATGAATAATATATGAGAGATTATAGGAATCCCCAAGCTTTAGAAGTAAGCAGTCTTCCCCTCTGAAATGCAACAATGACAGATGGAAAGCTCGGTGGGTTGTTTTGGTTTTGTAAACACCAGTGGTCCACAATATCTTTTTTTAAAAATGTGGATTTGTGCAATAACAGACTAATTAGAGATTTGGTTGGTAAACCTGACTATTAAAGTCCTGATGATTTGCGTTTAGGGTAAAAATGCCCAAGAAAGTAGATTGCTTTATTTTGCTCCTTTTAACTGTCTTAAGAAAAGTTCTTTCCTCTCGTTGACAAAATAGAAAATAGAACATTTGTACCTTTAAGCCCTCCAAATTAAATTGATTCTACCCCCAAAAAACTTTCAAGGTGGGCATAAATTGTGAATGCTTCTTTTTAAGAACTCAACATTGGGCTAAAACAAGTAAGATGCTCAACTAACCATTCTGGGGCTAATTTGGTTTCTGTTTCTAACAAGCAAGGTTTAGTCGGTAATTACGTTTTACTTTTGGAGTGCTAAGTAATAACATGGCATGGAAAGAAAAAATATTTCATTTGTTTTATTATTACTTATTTAATAATTTTCTCTTTTTAAAAACATTTTGAACAAAAATTTCCAACTTTTAATTTATTAAAAATGTAATTGAGCTTTTTCATGTATCAAATTCTCATGATCTAGCTGGAAAGACCTTGCAGATCATCTCATCTTACTTCTTTTTTGATAGATGCTTTTTATAGGAAAAGCTCTGGCTACTGTTTCAATTTTAAAAAATGTTTTAAAAAATTTTATTGGAGTATAGTTGACATATAATGCTGTGTTAGTTTCTGCCAAACTGCAAAGTGCATCAGTTGTTACATATTCATAACTCTACTCTTAGATTCTTTTCTAATAGGTCATTATGGAGGACTAAGAACAGTTCCCTGTGCTACACAGTAGGTCCTTATTAGTTCAGTTCAGTTCAGTTCAGTCGCTCAGTTGTGTCCGACTCTTTGCGACTCCATGAATCGCAGCACGCCAGGCCTCCCTGTCCATCACCAACTCCCGGAGTTCACTCAGACTCACATCCATCGAGTCAGTGATGCCATCCAGCCATCTCATCCTCTCTCGTCCCTTTCTCCTCCTGCCTCTAATCCCTCCCAGCATCAGAGTCTTTTCCAATGAGTCAGCCCTTCGCATGAGGTGGCCAAAGTACAGGAGTTTCAGCTTTAGCATCATTCCTTCCAAAGAAATCCCAGGGCTGATCTCCTTCAGAATGGACTGGTTAGATCTCCTTGCAGTCCAAGGGATTCTCAAGAGTCTTCTCCAACACCACAGTTCAAACGCATCAATTCTTCGGCACTCTGCCTTCTTCACAGTCCAACTCTCACATTCATACATGACTACAGGAAAGTTATCCACTTTATATATAGCAGTGTGTATATGTCAATCCCAATCTCCCAATTTATCCCTCCCCTCTACTTCTGCTTTCCCCCCTAGTAAACCATAAGTTTTCTATATCTGTGACTTTATTTCTGTTTTGTAAATAAGTGCATTTGTGTCATTTTTTAAGGATTCCACATATAAGTAGTATCATATGATATGTGTCTTTCTCTCTCTGACTTACTTCACTCAGTATGACAATCTCCAGGTCCATGTTGATGCAAATGGCATTATTTTTTCTTTTCTTATGGCTGAGTAATATTCCATTATCTATATGTACCATATCATATTTGTGTGTGGATGATTTCCCACATTTACTGTATGTTTGCCTTTACCAGGCAAACGAGCTTTCCCATTTTTAATTTTCTTGTTTCTATTACAGCTGTGGTCTCTTTTTGTTTTCTTTTTATCCTGCCTAGAGAAGTTTCTTTAGCATTTGTTGTAAGCTGTTTGGTGGTTATGAATTCTGTTAGATTTTGCTTGTCTGTAAAGCTTTTGATTTCTCTGTACAATCTAAGTGAATGCCTTGCTGGGTAGAGTATTCTAGATTGTAGGTTTTTCCCTCTCATCACTTTATTTATTTATTTTTAAATTTTATTTTACAATACTGTATTGGTTCTGCCATAGATCAACATGAATCCTCCACGGGTGTACACGTGTTCCCAATCCTGAACCCCCCTCCCACTTTCCTCCCCATACCATCTCTCTGGGTCATCCCAGTGCACCAGCCCCAAGCATCCTGTATCCTGCATCAAACCTAGACTGGCGATTCGTTTCTTATATGATATTATACATGTTTCAATGCCATTCTCCCAAATCATCCCACCCTGTCCCTCTCCCACAGAGTCCAAAAGACTATTCTACACATCTGTGTCTCTTTTGCTGTCAAATAAAGCATGCCACTCTCTTCTGGCCTGCAGAGGTTCTGCTGAAAAATCAGCTTATAACCTTATAGGTATTACCTTGTATGTCATCTACTGGTTTTAATATTTTTGTCTTTGTATTTAATTTTTATTAATTTGATCAGTATGTGTCTTGGCGTGTTTCCCCTTGGGTTTATACTGTGTGGGACTCTCTGAGCTTCTTGGATGTGACTATTTCCTTTCCCATGTTATAATCTCTTCAAATATTTCCTTAGGCCCTTTGTCTCCTGGGACCTCTATAATGCAAATGTTGGTGTGTTTAATGTTGTCCCAGGGGTCTCTGAGACTGTCCTCATTTCTATTCATTCTTTTTCTTTATTCTGTTCTGCAGCAGTGATTTCCACCACTCTGTCTTCCAGCTCACTTCTTTGCTCTTATGCCCCAGTTATTCTACTATTGATTCCTTCTAGTGTATTTCACATTTCAGTTATTGTGTTGTTTATCTCTGTTCGTTCTTTAAATCTTCTATCTTTTTGTTAAACATTTCTTGTACCTTGTTGGCCTGTGTCTCCATTCTTTTTCCAAGATTTTTTATCTTTATTATTATTATTTTGATGCTTTTTCAGGTAGATTGTCTATCTCCTCTTTATTTAGTTGTTCCTGTAGGTTTTTATCTTGTTCCTTTGTCTGTAACAGAGACATATTTCTCTGCTGACTCGTTTTGTCTAACTTACTGTGTTTATGGTCTCCTTTCCACAGGCTGCAGAATCATAGTGCCTCTTGCTTCTGGTGTATGTCCCCTGGTGGGTGAGGTGCGTCCAGGGGCTTGTGCAGGCTTCCTCGTGGAAGGGACTGGTGCCCTGTGGTGGGTGGAGTTGGGTCTTGTCCTTCTAGTGGGCAGGGCTGTGTCAGGGAATGTGTTGGGGATGGGGTAAGCCTAGGATGACTTTAGGCAGCCTGTCTGCTGATGGGTAGGGCTGTGTTCCTGTCTTGCTGGTTGCTTGACTGGAGGCGTTCCAATACTGGAAACTGCAGGTTGTTGAGTGGTTCCAAATGGGGACCCCTGAGAGAGCTCACACAGATTAATACTCCCCGATGCCTCCACTAACAATGTCCTTGTCTCCACAGTGAGCTACGGTCAATCCCTATCTCTCCAAGAGATCTTCCAAGACCCCTGGGTAGGTATAACCCAGGTTCCTATGGAGGTATTGCTTTCTGCTAGGTCCCAGTGAATGTAAAATCTTGTGTGGGCCCTCCAAGAGTGGAGTCTCTGCTTCCCCCAGCCCTGTGGAGCCTTTACCTAAGCCCTGCTGGCCTTCAAGACTAAATGTTGGTAGTTCTTTCACCCAATTCCAGACCATCAGACAGCCTCAGAGGGCTCTTTTTACGTGTGTGTGTGTGTGTGTGTGTGTATGTATTACTTGGTGAGAGGGCTGTTTTTAGTATGAATGTTTGCCACCTCTTTCCTCAGCGTATGCTGGCCATTATCCCCTTGATAGGGGTGTTTGGCTGGTGTGGTGACCAGAGCCTGCCCTGGATATTGAGCTTGGGGGGCTCCCCTTTGCTCTGTAGTTGTCCCTGCTCTGCCAGGGGCAGGGTCTGCTCCCGAGCTGCTGTAGTAGAGGCCCCAGATCTTATTCTTGCTGTGCTTCTCATCTGTGGTGCAAGGTGGCAGGTTTGGGTCACTCCCACGGGGAGAGAAGACACTGAGAATTCCTCCTCTGGTGATATTCGTCTGTGGGTATGCTTTCTTGTGTCATTTTTCACCTGTTGTGTGAGCTCCGAAGTTACTGTGTTGCTGGCACTGCTCTCAGCCCCACTGTAACTGTGTATGCCAGCAGTTGGCCCTGGTGTCTTATCAGGTTTCGTCTTCACCAGGCCGCCAGCATCAGTTCAATTCAGTTCAGTCGCTCAGTCATGTCTGACTCTTTGCGACCCCATGACTCACAGCACGCTGGGCCTCCCTGTCCATCACCAACTCCCTGAGTTCACTCAAACTCACGTCCATTGTGTCAGTGATGCCATCCAGCCATCTAATCCTCTGTTGTCCCTTTCTCCTCCTGCCCCCAATCCCTCCCAGCATCAGAGTCTTTTCCAATGAGTCAACCCTTCGCATGAGGTGGCCAAAGTACTGGAGCTTCAGCTTTAGCATCATTCCTTTCAAAGAAATCCCAGGGCTGATCTCCTTCAGAATGGACTGGTTGGATCTCCTTGCAGTTCAAGGGACTCTCAAGAGTCTTCTCCAACAC
>SJYQ01001169.1:990811-1021342 GCA_006410935.1 Redunca redunca
TTACTTTACTAGCATGTGAGATGAGTGCAATTGTGCAGTAGTTCGAGCATTCTTTGGCTTTGCCTTTCTTTGGGATTGGAATGAAAACGGACCTTTTCCAGTCCTGTTGCCACTGCTGACTTTTCCAAATTTGCTGGCATATTGAGTGCAGCACTTTCACAGCATCATCTTTCAGGATTTGAAATAGCTCAACTGGAATGCCATCACCTCCACTAGCTTTCTTCATAGTGATGCTTTCTAAGGCCCACTTGACTTCACATTCCAGGATGTCTGGCTCTAGATGAGTGATCACACCATCGTGATTATCTGGGCCGTGAAGATCTTTTTTGTACAGTTCTTCTGTGTATTCTTGCCACCTCTTCTTAATATCTTCTGCTTCTGTTAGGTCCATACCATTTCTGTCCTTTATTGAGCCCATCTTTCCATGAAATGTTCCCTTGGTATCTCTAATTTTCTTGAAGACATCTCTAGTCTTCCCCATTCTGTTGTTTTCCTCTATTTCTTTGCATTGATCACTGAAGAAGGCTTCCTTACCTCTTCTTGCTATTCTTTGGAACTCTGCATTCAGATGCTTATATCTTTCCTTTTCTCCTTTGCTTTTTGCTTCTCTTCTTTTCACAGCTATTTGTAAGGCCAGCATAAATCCACTCAAATTAGGTCACAGGATTGCAGGAATCCTGGATCTGGACCCACTGTAGGCACTACAGGGGCAGCTCAGACTCTGACTTGGTCCACTCCTGAGTGTAGTGCCGACAAGTTCCCAAAGCTGCTACAACCCAGATCTGTCTCAGTTGTGGGGGCACTTGTCCATTCAGCTGTTCCACAGGTGCTGAGTTTATGAAGATGGTCACAGGTATTTAATCTGTGGTTCATGCAGCAGCAGGGAGAGATTTCAGACCTTCTTCCTTCCTTGCATAGTTCCTGGGGTTCAGCTTGGGTTTCAGCTTCACCTCTGTGTGTGGGCCACCCCAGGCATCTGCTCCCCACCTAAGTGAGAGGGGGCAGAGGCAGCGACTGAGGTGCACTGGCGCTTCGGAGGGAGGGGGCAGAGGTGGCAACTGGCTGGGGTGCGTGTGCTCACCCAGGCAGGAGCGGGGGAGGCAGCAGCCGACTGGGATGCGGCTGTGACGGCAGCTCTGCCCTTCACGCCTCACTCAGCAGTGGCGCTTCACTTCTACGGCATTCTGGGCCTCCTCCAGCAGCATTCCTGGTTGTGGAATGCTCACTCCTGTCCCCTCAGGCTGTCTCCGGGCAGCCAACAGCAGTCTTCTCATCGGGTCTGCTCTCCAAACTCCATGTTCCACACCAGTCCCCCTGTCTACACTGGCAGACACACGTCTGAGGCTGAGGTACGCAGGGTTATGCACAGCCCGCCTGTGAACGTCTCGCTCTGTCCCGCCTGCCACAGACTGGCTGCAGCACTCTCCTCCAGAACCCAAGTCCCCCCTTCTGCATCAGCTGATCTCCCCACAGTAAGGAGGATCCCCTGGGCACAGGAACCTCTCCTCCCTCCAGTTCCTCACCCCCTCAACCCAGACCCACAGATCCTATCCTGCTTCCTCTTCTTTCTTTTTCTCTCTTTCATCTTTTCTTATCCTTTTAGGTGTCTGGGGTCCTCTGCCAGTGTTCAGCAGGTGCTCTGTGAGAACTGTTTCATTTGTAGATGTATTCTTGATGCCTCTGTGGGAAGATGTGAACTCCACATCCTGCCACTCCGCCATCTTATCCTTCTCCCTCCTTCTTCTTCTTAATGTTATTTTCCACATAATATTATATGGAATATTTTGTATATTCCAAAAATACACAAAACATTCTTGTATTTTTCTTGGAAGACTATGAGAATCTCATTCACAATTTTCTTCTGGTTCCTAAGAAACTGTTGCCCAAACTGTGGAAGAAGTTATTTGGGAAGAGTCACTATCTCTTTGAGGAAATGGTGAATATTCAAAAGATCTGAAAAGACAGCTTTGGTGTGTTAGGAATACCAGATCAGGAATACCATATGCTAACTCAGGGAATGGCAGGGTTTAGCTGTGACCAGAGAAAACCAGGCCTGCATAAGGTAAGAGTCTTACATCTGTAGAGATTAGCATCAAAACAATTACCATGATCCTGGTATTTAAAAGCCGTACTCAGTACTGACTGTTCTCTATCATGTAGAGATGTAAAAAACCAGCTGGCCAAAAGCACAATTCAGACTTCATATACACAAACCTGTGGGACCCTCAACCCAAACCAGTACTTTCTAATAGTGGACATAAACTCCATCAGTTCATACAATGCATGAGCAGTAAATGTTGACCAAGTAAGTCCCTAATGATGCACAGGGGCTAGTGCCAGGATTAAATCCAGGCTTAGTTTATGGAGAGGGGAAGGAAGATGTGAGTAAGAAATGAGACACTCTGAACAATCTGGTGAAGAACCATAAATAACTCAAGGCAGTATAAAACATTATAAGGTGTTAATAACAGCCAATAGATAACAGTATGCTTAGTATGGGCATGTTACTGTTCTAAGCCTTTTCCATATACCATATATTTCATTTTGCTTTTTGCTTCACTGAAGTATAATTTAAATATCATAAAATGTATCCCTCTAAGTGTACAATTTGATAAATAGTAGTAAATTTACATAGCCAGTTTTTAATATTTTTGTCATGTGTTTGTTTTTGTAATTCAATTTTAAAGTATTTCAGCACTCCAAAAGGTTTCCTTATACCCATTTATAGTCAATCTCTTCTCTCTGACTGTTCTGCTCATATCCCCCTCCAGCTCCATCTCTACAGTTTTGCCACTTCTAAACATTACTTATGTTTATCCTCATAAAAACCCTTTGTGACATATACTATTTCTTACTATCTAGTTACAGATGGTGAAAATAAACTGTAGGGGACTTAAATGACCTGCCCAAGGTCACAAAGCTAGTAAGTGACCAGCATTTGATCCCAGAGTTTTCATCATTATACTATATTGCTGAGAAATACAATATGAAAAGTCTGAGGAATTAAGAAGTAGGAGAGATTATATTTAGCTTTAGGGTTAGGGAAGATCTGATGCAGGAGGTGGAATTTTGAAAGAAAGGAACAGGGAGCATGGAGTTGACAAAAGCATTAAATTTAAAAACCTTATAGCTAAATACTTAATAAATTCAGGAAATGGTTCTTGAGCATCACTATGTCCTTTGCTAATCACTTTAAACACTTCACCTGCATTATCTTATTAATCTTTATAGCAGTTAGTAAATTATGTTATTGTCCTCATCTTATAGATAAGGAAGTGGATACTGTGAAAAGGGCAAGCAGCCTGTTCAATATCACACAGGGCTGGTCAGAACAAGGCTGGGCTTTGAATGCAGTTAAGGTTGATTTGATTCTGAATTGCAAACTCTTATACACTGTGTTAGTTGGGCTCAAAAATAAAGCAGCAACAACAATTTTAAAAAATCCACACTGGTCTGTGGAGAGATTATTCTTGTATCAGAGCTTAGAACAGAATGGAATAGAGAGAATAGAGGCAGGAAAAGCAGTTCTCCATGACTACAACTACTGGGTGTGATCCTGGGTGACGGAAGGGAAGACATGGAATTTGGAAAAATGGCACTGGTGAACCTATTTGCAGGGCAGAAATAGACACACAGATGCAGAGAATGGACTTGTGGACACAGCGGGGAAGGAGAGGGTAGGACGGACTGAGTGAGCAGCACTGACCTACATACACTGCCATGAGTGAAACAGATAGTGGGAAGCTGCTGAATAACACAGGGGGCCCACCCAGCTGCTCCGTGACAACCAAGATGGCTAGGATGGGTGGGGGTGGGAAACTGCTGAATAACACAGGGGGCCCACTCGGGTGCTCTGTGACAACCAAGATGGCTGGGATGGGTGGTGGGGGTGGGAGGGAGGCTCAACAGGGAGGGAGTATATATATATACACACACACATATACACACGCACTTAAAGCCAATTAGTGCTGTTGTATGGCCGAAACCAACACAACATTGAAAAGCAATTACCCTCCAATTAAAAAAAAAACACACTTATAATGAACATCAGAGCTTAGCCTGGCCTAGTTTAAGTGTGCTCAGAACACTGACATTAGCCTCTAGCTGGGAAAAATCTAAAACAAAGTATATTTTATGATAAAGTGTTGAATATCTAAAATAATAATAATAATAGGAAGAGAAACAACTGGGAGGGATTTGTGGCTGAGGCAAGGGGAAAGAAGAAATGCCTGGGAGTAATAAGAGAAATATCTTGTTAGTCACTATTACACAAAACTTGAACATTAGTCTTTTTATTCTCTGCTTTGATACTTCTTGCAAAAACTTGGTTGAGACAATTGATATTTGATGGGAAAATTTTTTTAAAGAAATTTTAATCCATTGTATATTCTTGCCTCCTTTGTTGAAGATAAGGTGTCCATATGTGTGTGGATTTATCTCTGGGCTTTCTGTTTTGTTCTTTTGATCTATATTTCTGTCTTTGTGCCAGTACCATACTGTCTTGATGACTGTGGCTTTGTAGTAGAGCCTGAAGTCAGGCAGGTTGATTCCTCCAGTTCCATTCTTCTTTCTCAAGATTGCTTTGGCTATTCGAGGTTTTTTTGTATTTCCATACAAATTGTGAAATTATTTGTTCTAGCTCTGTGAAAAATATCGCTGGTAGCTTGATAGGGATTGCACTGAATCTGTAGGTTGCTTTGGGTAGTATACTCATTTTCACTATATTGATTCTTCCAATCCACGATTAAAGACAGTCTCTTTAACAAGTGGTGCTGGGAAAACTGGTCAACCACTTGTAAAAGAATGAAACTAGGCCACTTTCTAACACTATACATAGAAATAAACTCAAAATGGATTAAAGATCTAAACGTAAGACCAGAAACTATAAAACTCCTAGAGGAGGACATAGGAAAAACACTCTCTGACATAAATCACAGCAGGGTCCTCTATGACCCACCTCCCAGAATATTGGAAATAAAAGCAAAAATAAACAAATGGGACCTAAGTAAACTTAAAAGCTTCTGCACAACAAAGGAAACTATAAGCAAGGTGAAAAGACAGCCTTCTGAATGGGAGAAAATAATAGCAAATGAAGCAACTGACAAACAATTTATCTCAAAAATATACAATCCACTCATGCAGCTCAATTCCAGAAAAATAAACGACCTAATCAAAATATGGGCCAAAGAACTAAATAGACATTTCTCCAAAGAAGACATACAGATGGCTAACAAACACATGAAAAGATGCTCAACATCACTCATTATCAGAGAAATGCAAATCAAGACCACAGTGAGGTACCATTTCACACCAGTCAGAGTGGCTGCGATCCAAAAGTCTACAAGCAATAAATGCTGGAGAGGGTGTGGAGAAAAGGGAACCCTCTTACACTGTTGGTGGGAATGCAAACTAGTACAGCCACTATGGAGAACAGTGTGATTCCTTAAAAAATCGCAAATAGAACTGCCTTATGACCCAGCAATTCCACTCCTGGACATACACACCGAGGAAACTAGAATTGAAAGAGACACGTGTACCCCAGTGTTCACTGCAGCACCATTTATAATAGCCAGGACATGGAAGCAACCTAGATGTCCATCAGCAGATGAATGGATAAGAAAGCTGTGGTACATATACACAATGGAGTATTACTCAGCCATCAAAAAGAATACATTTGAATCAGTTCTAATGAGGTGGATGAAACTGGAGCTGATTATACAGAGTGAAGTAAGCCAGAAAGAAAAACACCAATACAGTATACTAACACATATATATGTAATTTAGAAAGATGGTAACGATAACCCTGTATGAGAGACAGCAAAAGAGACGCAGATGTACAGAAAAGACTTTTTGACTCTGTGGGAGAGGGAGAGGGTGGGATGATTTGGGAGAATGGCATTGAAACATGTATAATATCATATAAGAAACGAATCGCCAGTCTAGGTTCGATGTAGGATACAGGATGCTTGGGGCTGGTGCACTGGGATAACCCAGAAGGATGGTATAGGGAGGGAGGTGGGAGAGGGGTTCAGGAGTGGGAACTCATGTACACCTGTGGTGGATTCATGTTGATGTATGGCAAAACCAATACAGTATTATAAAGTAAAAATAAATAAATAAAAATGTAGAAAAAAATTTTAATAGACTACAGTGACTTCTATATTCTTCATAAATATACAGAATTATGAGGAATCCTTCATAATTGCAGGTACAATAATGTATGTATATATGCTCATTCATTTTTCTAGGTCAAGGGGCCATAGTTTTTATTAAATTCTGAAAGAGACCCCAAAAATTTAAGAATGATTGCTCTAAGGCATAGGGCAAATTTACGCCTTTTTGTTAATTCTTTAAGCTCTATTCCTTATTAAGTTTACAGAAAGCTATATATCAGATTTTAATATTTATTCCTTCTATAAAATTTGATTTAATATCAAGTATACCAACAACTACATGTAGTTAATGCATATTCATAGAATGACATATCTCTCTAACACACACACAGACATATACACACACACAATGTACACATTTTAAAAACAAAAGTGCTGTTAAGACTATCATCCATTAGACTGATACTTTTCACACATAAAGGCATATGTTTATACATATGTAAATATATGTGAATATATTTATGTAACACATATATCTTTGAATACACAGATGGAATTGAATATAATGGATCATATCCTGTTTATACAGAGCTGGGGATATGTCTGCTCATCCATCAGTCAACATCTCATGATAAGAGAACTTCTTTGAGTTCAATGTTTAAGAAAACTCCATTTCTGGGCCTTTGTTTCATTTTGCATTTTTAAAATAGCTGAGCTATATTATAGTATTCAGTATAGTTTAAAGAATAAACATTAAAGAAAATACCAGGGTAAGCCCTTTCTAGATCAAGAAAAAGTACTGGTGGCATGCCACCTGGAAGCATCACCAATACACATCTCTGATTACAATCTCTTTTTGCCTCCAAGAGACAGCCACTAGTCTTTTAATTATTACCTTTTTTCCTTATAGGTTTACCACTTTAGGTATGCATCCCAGAATGGCTTAGTTTTGATGCTTTAAAACTTTATACAAAGAGAAATATATATATATTCCTTTTGAGACTTCCTTTGCTCAACATCATGTCTGTGAGGTGAGCCTGTGTTGCTGGTCCACATACCTGCAGTCTGTCTCCTTGCTATACAGCATTCCATTGCATGCATTTATGACTTCCTTTCTCCTTTGTGACTGATGGGCATTTGGAGTGTTTCTGGTTTGGGGCTGTTCTGAAGAATGCTGCTGCGACAGAGGCTGCTAGTGATCCACCACAGTGCACACACCTAGACTGCATCCCCTGCTCTCCTTGTAACTACGTATGGTCACATGGAAAACTAGTGGACACTGTTGGTGCCATTTCAGGCCTATTAAAAATCTTGAAACCTCTCATGTGTAGTTTTTCATACCCCTACTCCTCCTTGTTGACTTTCTATGGTGGGGCCAACAGTTTCTTACACAAACTCTTTTAGGAAACAAAGGGAGAAAAGACTTTCTGACTTATTTAAACAGAAAACTGTGGTAAAAAACATATTTACCATTTTAACGTGTAAAATTAGGGGCTTCCCAAGTGGCGCTAGTGGTAAAAAACCTCCCTGCCAAAGCAGGAGACACAAGAGGCACGGGTTTGATCCTTGGGTCGGGATGATCCTCTGGAGAAGGGCATGACAACCCACTCCAGTATTCTTGCCTGGAGAATCCCATGGACAGAGGAGCCTGGTGGGCTACAGTCAATGGGGGTCACAAAGAGTCAGACACAACATAAGCAACTTAGCATGCATGCATGCAATGCGTACAATTCACTGGCATTAGGTGCATTATAATGAATGTTGTGTAACCACTGCAACGCTCTAGTTCCACAACTTTTCACTACTATAAATGGAAACCCTGCACCAAGTAAGCAGTCATTCTCCATTTTCCCTTCCCCCACAGCCCCTGTGAACCACTTAATGTCCTTTGTCTATTTTGGGTAGTTATATAAATAGAATCATACAACATGATTCCATCAACATGGTCTTTTGTGTCTGACTACTTTCAATGAGCAAGATGTCACTGAGGTATATCCCCACTATAGCATGGATAAGAAGTTTATTCCTTCCTATGGTTAAATTATATTCTACTGTATGGATTTTTCACATTTTGTTTCATCTGTTCATAGACATTTGGGTTCCTCCCACCTTTTGCATATTATGAATATAGTTGTTATGATAATACGTGTGTAAGATTTGCTTGAAAGCATTTGAGTGGAACTGACAAGTTTTGTGGTAATTCTGTGTTCATGTATTGAGGAATTATCAAAGTGTTTTCTTTTTTTTTTTATAATTTTTATTTTTACTTTAGTTTACTTTACATTACTGTATTGGTTTTGCCAAGCATTGACATTAATTCACCACGAGTGTACATGCGTTCCCAAACATGAATCCCCTCCCATCTCCCACCCCGTACCACCCCTCTGGGTCCTCTCCTTGCACCAGTCCCAAGTATCCTGCATCCTGCATCAGACATTGACTGGCGATTCGTTTCTTACATGATAGTATACATGTTTCAATGCCATTCTCCCATCTCATCCCACCCTTTTCAAAGTGTTTTCTACAATGCTCCTCAATTTTAAAGTCCCAGCAGCGATGGATGAGGGTTATGATTTATCTACATGTTCTCTAACTTTTCTTTTTCTTGGCATGTATAGAAAATACATTTATTATTTTAATTTTGGGGGCATCCTGGGTATCTTGGCTGGTAAAGAATCTGCCTGCAATGCAGAAGACCCCAGTTTGATCCCTGGGTCAGGAAATTGCCCTGGAGAAGGGATTGGCTACCCACTCTAGTATTCTTGGGCTTATCTAGTGGCTCAGATGGTAAAGAATCCACCTGCAATGCAGGAAACCTAGGTTCAATCCCTGGGTTGGGAAGAGGGCATGGCAACCCACTCCAGTATTCTTGCCTGGAGGAGCCTGGAGGGCTACTCTCCATGGGGTTGCAAAGAGTTAGAAATGACTGAGTGACTGAACACACAGCACATGTTAATTTTTGATTTCTTGACTATTCTTTTTATTGGAGTACAGTTGTTTCACCCTGCTGTGTCAGTTTCTGCTGTACAGCAAAGTGAATCAGCCATGTGTATACATAAATTTGGTGTTTCCTTGTGTGGCTCAGATGGTAAAGAATCTGCCTGCAATGGAGGAGACCCAGGTTCAATCCCTGGGTTGGGAAGATCCCCTGGAGAAAGGAATGGCTATCCACTCCAGTATTCTTGCCTGGAGAATTCCATGGACAGAGAAGCCTGATGGGCTATGGGGTTGCAAAGAGTTGGAGATGACCGAGCAACAAACACTTTCACTTTTCTTATATAAATTGCCTCTTTTGGATTGCCTTCCCATTTGGGTCACCACCAAGCACTGAGTAGAGTTCCCTGTGCTGCACAGTAGGTTCTCACTAGGTATCTATTTTACACATAGTAATGTATATATGTAACTTCCAATCTCCCAATTCATCCCACCCATCTCCTTTCTCCCTTGGTATCCATGCATTAGTTCTCTATGTCTGTGTCTCTATTTCTGCTTTGCAAATAAGATCACCTTTATCATTTTTCTAGATTTTACACACACACACACACACACACACACACACACACTACTATACAATAGTTTTCTCTTTCTGACTTACATCACTCTGTATGACAATCTCTAGGTCAATCCATGTTTCTGCAAATGACACAACTGCGTTCCTTTTTATGGCTGAGTAATATTTCATTATATGTATGTATCACATTTTCTTTTCTTTTTTTTTTTAAACTAGAGAGTAATTCGGAGAAGGCAATGGCAACCCACTCCAGTACTCTTGCCTGGAAAATCCCATGGACAGAGGAGCCTGGTGGGCTGCAGTCCATGGGGTCACGAAGAGTCAGACATGACTGAGCAACTTCTCTTTCACTTTTCACTTTCATGCATTGGAGAAGGAAATGGCAACCCATTCCAGTGTTCTTGCCTGGAGAATCCCAGGGACGGGGGAGCCTGATGGGCTGCTGTCTATGGGGTCGAACAGAGTCAGACACGACTGAAGCGACTTAGCAGCAGCAGCAGCAGAGAGTAATTTCTCCACAATGCTGTATTGGTTTCTGCTGCACCACAACATGTATCAGCCATAAGCATATATGTATGTATAGATACATATATCCCTTCCCTCTTGAACCTCTCCTCCCCCAATTCCACCCCTCTAGGGCATCACAGAGTGCCAGGCTGGCTGAGCTCCCTGTGCCACACAGCAGCTTCCCATCCACTCCACACATGGCAGTGTACAATGTCAATGCTATTCTCTCGACCTGTCCCACCCTCTCCTTCCCCCAATGTGTTCAGAAGACTCTCCTCTATGCCTGTATCTCTATTCCTGTCCTAAAGTATGTTCATCAGTACCACTTTTCCAGATTCCATATATATGGATTAACATACAATATTTGTTTTTCTCTTTGGTTCACCCACCTCATTTCAACAGACTCATATTTGTTCTTTTTTATGGCTGAGTAACATTTTATTGTGTGTGTGTGTATATATATATATATATTATATATATATGTATGTATAGATAGATAGATATACCTCAACTTCTTTATTCATCTGTTGATGGACATCTAGATTCCTTCCATGTCCTGGTTATTGTAAATAGTGCTCCAATGAACACTGGGGTACATGGGCCTTTTTCAATTATGGTTTTCTCAGGGCATATGCCCCGTAGTGGGATTGCTGGGTCACATGGTAGCTTTATTCCTAGTTTTTAAAAGTAATCTCCATACTGTTCTCCATATTGGTTGTATCAATTTACATTTCCACCAATAGTGCAAGGGAGTGCCCTTTTCACCACACCCTCTCCAGCATTTATAGTTTGTAGAACTTTGATAACGGCATTGAAACATGCATACTATCATGTAAGAAACGAATCACCAGTCTAGGTTTGATACAGGATACAGGATGCTTGGGGCTGGTGCACTGGGATGACCCAGAGAGATGATATGGGGAGGGTGGTGGGAGGGGGGTTCAGGATTGAGAACTCATGTACACCCGTGGTGGATTCATGTCAATGTATGGCAAAACCAATTGTAAAGTAAAAAAAATAAATAAATAAAAAATAAAGAGCAAAAAAAAAAAAAAAAAAAGGTCATTCTAACTGGTGGGAGTTACTACCTCACTGCAATTTTGATTTGCATTTCTCTAATAATGAGCGATGTTGAGCATCTTTTCATGTATTTATTGGCCATATGTATGTCTTCTTTGGAGAAATGTCTGTTTAGGTCTTCTGCCCATTTTTTGATTCGGTTGCTTGTTTTTCTGGTATTGATCTGGCTTGTATATTTTGGAAATTAATCCTTCATCAGTTGCTTCATCTGTGATTATTTTTTCCCATTCTGAAGGCTGTCTTTTCACCTTGCTTATAGTTTTCTTTGTTGTGCAAAAGCTTTTAAGTTTAATTAGGCCCCATTTGCTTATTTATTTTTTTAAATTTCCATTACTTTGGGAGGTGGGTTAAAGAGGATCTTTCTGCAATTTATGTCAAAGAGTGTACTGCCTAAGTTTTCCTAGAAGAGTTTTACAGTTTCTGACCTTACATTTAGGTCTTTAGTCCATTTTGAGATTATTTTTGTGTATGATGTTAGGAAGTGTTCTAATTTTACTCTGTTACATGTAGCTGTCCAGTTTCTCAGCTCTTACTGAAGAGGTTGTCTTCTCTGCATTGTATATTTGTGTTTCTTTTATCTAAGATAAGGTACCCATAGGTGTGTGGGTTTATCTCTGGGATTTCTATCTTGTTCCATTTGATCTATATTTTTGCTTTTGTGCTAGTACCATACTGTCTTGATGACTGTACTTTGTAATACAGTCTGAAATCAGGAAGATTGATTTCTCCAGCTCTCTTTTTCTTTCTCAAGATGGCTTTGGCTATTTGCGGTCTTTGTGATTCCATACAAATTGTAAACTTTTTGGTTCAAGTTCTGAGAAAAATGCCATTGATAATTTGATAGGGATTGTGCTGAATCTGTAGATTGCTTTGGGTAGCATAGTCATTTCCACAATATTGATTCTTCCAATCCAATAATATGGTATATCTATCTGTGTCATTCTTGATTTCATTGATCAGTGTCTTATAGTTTTCTGCATACAGGTGTTTTGTCTCCTTAGGTAGTTTTATTCCAAGGTATTTTATTCTTTTTGTTGCAATGGTGAACAGGATTGTTTCCTTATTTTCTCTTTCTGATTTTTCATTTTTAGTATATAGCAATGCAAGGGATTTCTTTATATTAACTTTATATACAGACTTTACTAAATTCATTGGTTTGTTGTTATTGTTGTTCAGTCGCTAAGTCGTGTCTCGCTTTTTGTGATCCCATGGACTGCAGCATGCCAGAGTCCCCTGTCCTTCATTATCTCCCAGAGTTTGCTCAGATTCATGTCCACTGAATCAGTGAGGCTATCTGACTATCTCATCCTCTGTTGCCCGCATCTCCTTTTGCCTTCAATCTTTCCCAGCATCAGGGTCTTTTCCAACAAGTTGGTTCTTTGCACTAGCTGGGCAAAGTATTGGAGCTCTAGCTTCAGCACCAGTCCTTCCAATGAATATTCACAGGGTTGATTTCCTTTAGGATTGAGTGGTTTGATCTCCTCTCCTTGCAGTCCAAGGGACTCTCAATAGTGTTCACCAGCACCACACTTTGAAAGCATCAATTCTTTGGAACTTAACCTTCTTTATGGTCCAACTCTCATATCTGTACATGACTACTGGAAAAAGCATAGCTTTGACTATTTGGACCGTGTTGGAAAAGTGATGTCTTTGCTTTTTAGTAGGCTGTCCAGGTTTTTCACAGCTTTTTTCCCAAGGAGCAAGTGTCTTTTAACCTCATGGCTGCAGTCACCATCTGCAGTGATTTTGGAGCCCAAGAAAATATAATCTGTCACTGCTTTCACTATTTCCCCTTCAATTTGCCATGAAGTGATGGGACCAGATGCCATGATTGTAGTGTTTTAAATGTTGAGTTTTAAGCCAGCTTTTTCATTCTCCTCTTTCACCTTCATCAAGAGGCTCTTTAGCTCCTCTTCTCTTTCTGCCTTTAGAGTGGTATCATCTGTATATCTGAGGTTGCTGATATTTATCCTGGCAATCTTGATTCCAGCTGAGCTTTATCTAGTCTGGCATTTTGTATGCTGTACTCTGCATATAAGCTGTATAACCCGGGTGACAATACATAGCCTGGTTGTACTCCTTTCCTAACTTTGAACCAGTCTCTTGTTCCATGTCCAATTCTGTTGCTTCTTTACCTGCATATAGGTTTCTCAAGAGAGTTCAAGTGGTCTGGTATTCCCATATCTTTAAGAATTTTTCACAGTTTGTTGTGATCCAGTCAAAGGCTTTAGCATAGTCAAAAAGCAGAAGTAGATGTTTTTCTGGAATTCCTTTGCTTTTTCTATGATTCAGTGGATGTTGGCAATTTGATCTCTTGCAACTGTTCAGTGTACAAGTCTTGCAATCTTGGTTAACTTTATTGCTAGGTATTTTATTGTTTTGATGCTGTTATAAATGGAATTGTTTTCTTACTCCTTTTCAGTAGTTCATTACTAGTATATACAAATACAACAGATTTTTGTGCTAAATTCTATTCTGAAATTCTGTTAAATTCACTTATTAGCTCTAATAGCTTTGGTGCAATTAGTTCTAGTAGTTTTTTCTTTTCTTGCATTCTCTAGGATAGTCTCTATATAAAACCACGTCATCTGCTAATGCAGTTTAAATTCTTCTTTTCCAATTTGAGTATGTTTTGTTTCTTTTTCTTGCCTAATTTTTCTGTCTATGCCTTCTTAAAAAATAGAAAACTTCCAGTAACATGTTGAATAGAAGTGGCAAAAGTGGGAATACTTGGCTTGTTCTTGATCTGAGAGGGAAGTCTTTCACGACTGAATACAACATTAGCTGTGGGCTTTTCATAGATGTCCCTCATTATGTTGAAGAAGTTTCCTTCTACTCCTGTTTATTATTGTTTTTATCATGGAGTGTCAGATTTTGTCAAATGATTTTTCTCTGTTAACACGATCATATTTTTTATTTTTATTAATATGGTATTTTTATTATGAAATACTTTTAATATGATAAACCACCTGTATGATGAATTCCTGGGCTAAATCCTATTTGATCATGATATATTATTCTTTTAATATGCTGCTGCCTTCAGTTTGCTATTATTTTATTGAGGATATTTTCATCTATATTCACAATGGATTTTGGTCTATAGTTTTCTTGTGATGTCTTTGACTTTGTTTTCAGAATAATGCTGATAAAATGATTCACTCATTTTAATGAGTGAATAAGTATTCCTTCCTCTGCTATATTTTTGGGAACAGTCTGAAAAAGATTTGTCTTAATTCTTCTTTACTATTTGATACTATTCAGCAGTGAAGCCATCCAATTTTGAGGTTGCTTTTGTTGGGAGCTTTGTGATTACTGGTTTAATCTATTTCCTAACAGGTTTATTCAGATGTTTTACATTTCTTAAGTCAGTTTTGGTACTTTGTGTATTTTTAGGAATGTGTCCATTTCACCTAGGTGTGTTGGCTTTTAGTTGTCTATTGTTTGTCTCAACTGTTATTTTTTATCCCAGGTGGCAGTGGCGTTTTCATTTGGCTTTCAATGTTTTCAAGGAATGTCCTACAAACAGTTGCTTCTCTGTCTTGAAAAAGTTTACACGTAGGAAAAACAAAGGCGATCTCCATGTATCAGCCCTTTGGGAAATCCACATACAGGATGAAACAGATAAACACAACTCCTTGAGAATAAGGTCTGCTTCCTCTGGGACCAGGTACTCACACCTGGAACTTGGCTGTTATCTGTAAGACTGCTGCTATGCTGTAGAGGGGAGTAGGGTGAGGATAAATTAAAACTTTGTAAAGTTCTCCTACCATGGTTCAGTGGCCTTTTTCCCAGTTAAGCATTTGCTTGGTTTCCATAAATCATTCACCATCTTCCAGAGCTTTGGTAATGTGGGTTCTGACAGTATGTGCCAGGTTTTTCAGTGTTTCTGTGGAGGGACAAGCTCCTGGAAGTCCCTATGCTGCCATCTTGCTGACATGCTCCTGACTCATTCATGATGCTAGCATAACTCTAATACCAAAACCTGACAAGGTCATTACTTTTTTTTTTTAAAAAAAAAAGGATGTTATGCACCAGTATCTCCCAATCAGTGTAATTCATCAAGTTAACAGAATAAGGAAGAAAACACATGATCATCTCAATAGGTGCAGAAAAAGAAAGACTTGATGAAATTCAACACTCATTACCATAAAGGCTCTCAGCAAATGAGGAGGAAACTTTCTTAACCTCATAAAGGGCATTTACAGAAAGCCTACATTTAAATCATACTTAATGGTGAAAGACAGTCTGTCTTCCCTGTGACACTGGGAACAAGGTATCAAGTCCACTTTTACCATTTTATTCTACATTGTTAATAGAATCCTAGAGAGTACAGTGAAATAAGAAGTAAAAGGCATAAAAAGACTGGAAAGAGAGTAACTGTTATGGACTGAATTGTGCTTCCAGCCCCACCCCACCCCACCGCCCTCAGCAATTCAAATGCAGAAGTCCTAAGCCCCAGTACAGCTCAGAATGCGATTATATTTTAAGACAGAGCCTTTAAAGAGGTATGTGCTGTGTGCTTAGTCTTTCAGTCATGTCTGAGTCTTTGTGACCCCCATGAGCTGTAGCCTGCCAGGCTCCTCTGTCCATGGGGATTATCCAGGCAAGAATACTGGAGTGGGTTGCCATGCCCTCCTACAGGGGATCTTCCCAACCCAGGGATTGAACCCAGGTCTCCCACATTGCAGGTAGATTCTTTACCCTCTAAGCTACCAGAGAAGCCCTTTTAAAGAGGTAATGAAGGTCAAATGAAGTTATATGGGTGGCCCATAATCCAGTAAGACTCTGTCCTTATAAGAAAAGGGAGACACACCAAGGATGCACATTCACAGCAAACAGGGCATGTGAGGACGCACTGAGAAGGCAGCCACGTGCAAACCAAGGAGAGGGCTCATGGGGAATGACTGGAAAGGAACACAAGGAAGCTTTCATGAATAATGGAAATGCGCTATTTCTTAACCATGTGGGTATACAGGAGTGTCAAGGTTTATCAAACTGTACTGTTCAGTCCTATGCAATTATATTGTATAAAAATTAAATCTCAATTAGAATAAAAGGAACGGAAGAAAAACCCATAGTATTCTTGGCTTTCAAGCAGTGCTTTTTAAGACCCCTACTTCACTGACATCTCTGATATTACCAATCAATCAACATAAGGGCTTTGAAGGGACTAGCACGTACACTTCTTAAACCACTAAATCACTGTAGGCACTGAGGTCAAAGATCTCATTGATTAGATCCTTTTTGTGGAAAAATAGGGCAAGGACACAGAAAAGAAAACTAATACATATACAGGTGACCTTTGAACAATGTGGGGGTTAATCCAAGTATAACTTAGAGGTGGCCCTCCGTATAGGCAGTTCTTCCACATTTACAGATTCAATCAACCAAAGACTGTGTAGAATTGCAGTATCTACTACTGAAAGGATTCCACACGTAAGGGGATTCTGGCAGCTCAACCCTGAGTAGTTTAAGGATCAACTGTAATGTATTAATTCATTAAACAAATACATTATGAGCACTACCATGTGTTAAGCAACATTCAAGGAGACGTGGAAACAATGGTGAACATAAGGAGCGCTTATATTCTCTTGGGAAAAGACACAAAACATACATGATAAGTAAGTAAATTATGTAGTATTTTGCGATACTTCTATTGCAGAGGATAGACAATGTAGACCCTCTGGCTTAAGAGACTATTCAATACATAGCAACTTCAGCTCTGAATGTTGGTCTCTTGCGATTAAATTTCTTTTCTGAGTGGGCTAGGCAGGATGATTTAATATATGTGGTTAGGTTTATTCATAGCTCTGCACTATGCTTGTCTTCTGTGTTCTGATGGTCAAAGTATCAAGTTTTAACAAACCTGTTACCTCAGACTACTGGGAACCAGGAGTAAGATATTGTGGCATTCTTTCTAATGATTAGACATAATAATAATGCTAATAATAAAAGAAACATAAATAAATGCTCCTTAGGGGCAAGATGGAAATTGTTTCTGTACTTTAGATAATCCCACTCGCTTATTTTTAAAAAATCAGGACCTCTATATTAATCTAACATGGATTGCAAAGAACACTTAGATCATTGTAAGCATAGGCTTACTTAGAGGGAGAACTAAGAACTTCAGAGATTATTCTTCACTTGGGATTATTCCTTCACTTCCAGTAAAAGAAAACTGTGTTTGGGAGTCTCTGAGGGAGTCTCAACCAGTGACAGCTGTTGCATATTATATAAACTAGAAAACTTGAGAGACAAAATGCAGGGAATGGTCAATATCATCAGGTAAATACAACTTACTCTAGGTTCAGTTCAGTTCAGATGCTCAGTCCTGTCCAACTCTTTGCAACCCCATGGAATGTAGCACACCAGGCCTCCCTGTCTATTATCAACTCTCAGAGCTTGCTCAAACTCATGACCGTTGAGTCAGTGATGCCATCCAACCATCTCATCCTCTGTTGTCCCCTTCTCTTCCTGCCTTAAATCTTTCCCAGCATCAGGGTCTTTTCCAAGGAGTCAGTTCTTTGCATCAGGTGGCCAAAATACTGGAGTTTCAGCCTCAGCATCAGTCCTTCCAACGAACATTCAAGACTGATTTCCTTTAGGATGGACTGGTTGGGTTTTCTTGCAGTCCAAGGGACCCTCAAGAGTCTTTTCCAACACCACAGTTCAAAAGCATCAATTCTTTGGCACTCAGCTTTCTTTATAGTCCAAGTCTCACATCTGTACATGACTATAGGAAAAACCATAGCCTTGACTAGATGGACCTTTGTTGGCAAAGTAATGTATCTGATTTTAAATATGTTGTCCAGGTTTGTCACATCTTTTCTTCCAAGGAGCAAGCATTTTTTTTTTTTTTAATTTTTATTTTTACTTTATTTTGCTTTACAATACTGTATTGGTTTTGCCATACATTGACATGAATCCGCCACAGGTACACATCTGAGTTCCCAATCCTGAACCCCCCTCCCACCTCCCTCCCCATATCATCTCTCTGGATCATCCCTGTGCACCAGCCCCAAGCATCCTGTATCCTGTATTGAACATAAACTGGTGATTCGTTTCTTACATGATAGTATACGTTTCAGTGCCATTCTCCCAAATCATCCCACCCTCTCCCTCTCCCACAGAGTCAAAAAGTCCGTTCTATACATCTGTGTCTCTTTTGCTGTCTCGTATAGAGGGTTATCATTGCCATCTTTCTAAATTCCATATATATGTGTTAGTATACCGTATTGGTGTTTTTCTTTCTGGCTTACTTCACTCTGTATAATCGGCTCCAGTTTCATCCACCTCATTAGAATTGATTCAAATGTATTCTTTTTAATGGCTGAGTAATTCTCCATTGTGTATATTTACCACAGCTTTCTTATCCATTCATCTGCTGATGGACATCTAGGTTGTTTCCATGTCCTGGCTATTATAAACAGTGTTGCGATGAACATTGGGGTACATGTGTCTCTTTCAACTCTGGTTTCCTCGGTGTGTATGCCCAGCAGTGGGATTGCTGGGTCATAAGGCAGTTCTATTTGCAATTTTTTTAAGGAATCTCCACACTGTTCTCCATAGTGGCTGTACTAGTTTGCATTCCCACCAACAGTGTAAGAGGCTTCCCTTTTCTCCACACCCTCTCCAGTGTTTATTGCTTGTAGACTTTTGGATCGCAGCCATTCTGACTGGTGTGAAGTGGTACCTCACTGTGGTTTTGATTTGCATTTCTCTGATGATGGGTGATGTTGAGCATCTTTTCATGTGGTCCAGGTTTGTCACATCTTTTCTTCCAAGGAGCAAGAATCTTTTAATTTCATGGCTGCAGTCACCATCTGCAGTGATTTTGGAGCCTGCCAAAAATAAAGTCTGTCACTGTTTCCATTGTTTCCCATCTATTTGCCATGAAGTAAGTGAGGGGACTGGATGGCATGATCTTAGGTTTTTGAATGTTAAGTTTTAAGCCAGCTTTTTCACTCTCCTCTTTCACCTTCATCAAGAGGCTCTTTAGTTTCTCTTTACTTTCTGCCATGAGGGTGGTGTCTGTCATCTGCATATCTGAGGATATTGATATTCCTCCTGGCAATCTTGATTCCAGCTTGTGCTTCATTCAGCCTGGCATTTTGCAAGATGTTAAATAAGCAGGGTGACAAAATACAGCCTTGATGTACTCCTTTCCCAATTCTGAGCCAGTCCATTGTTTCATGTCTGGTTCTAACTGTTGCTTCTTGACCTGCATACCGACTTCTCAGGAGGCAGGTAAGGTGTGCTGGTATTCCCATCTCTTGAAGAATTTTCCACAGTTGGTTGTGATCTACACAGTGAAAGGCTTTGGTGTAATCAATAAAGCAGAAGTAGATGTTTTTCTGGTATTCTCCTGATTTTTCAAACTGCCAGAACTGAGTTTGAGTGTCTCCTGTGGAGGTATGGGTCAATAGTGGCCTGCTGCAGGGGCAGGGGCTCTGAGTGCAGCTACCTGGGTCACACAGCCTGTGGCATAAGCCCTCTTGGAGGAGGTCGCCATTAACCCCACCACAGAGCCACCAAGCAGACAACCCACAAACTGCAGAACAATTATGCCAAAGAAATTCTTGCACTATTAAGGAAGTTCTAGGACCCACAGCAGATTTCCCAACCTGGGGATCTGGCAAAGGGACTGAGAACCTCCAGGGAATTTGACTTTGGAGCCAGTAGGATTTGATTACAGAACTTACACAGGACTGGGGAAACAGACTCTTGGAGGGCACAAACAAAACCTTGTGCACAGCAGGACCAGCAGAAAGGAGCAGCGACCCCATAAGAGACTAAATTAGACTTGCCTGTGAGTGTCCAGGAGTCTCTGGGGGAGGCATGGGTCAGTGGTGGCCTGCTGCAGGGTCAGGGGCACTGAGTGAGGCAGTGGGTACACGGGACCTTTTGAAGGAGGGCGCCATTATCTTCATTACCTCCACCATAGTTTGGTCTCAGGTCAAACAGGGAGGGAACGCGGCCCTGCCCATCAACAGAAGATTGGATTAAAGATTTAGAACAAGACCCAATTTCCTCCAGTCAGTCTCTCCCAACAGGAAGCATCCATAAGCTTCTTATCCATATCAGTTGCAGAACATACAGAATGTAAACCACAGTCACTCTAGGTTCAGCCTTTCTCAGACTCTCTCAAAGTGTTAAGGGGAGTGTGAAACTGATGACAGAGAAACAAACAGGAGCTAGCTCTAAATGTAGTACTGGGATTTGGGATGGCTTTCCAGCCTGACTCAGGAATGAGAATCAGTGATTGTTCAGGAAGGAGAGGTTCTAGGCAAGCTAGGAAAGAATAAAAACACTGCTCAGTAGGGAGGAAAAAAGAAGAATGAAGAGTGGGTATTTTTAAATTTATGATTTTGGCTTAAAAGTTATTTTTCTTAAATTATGATTTTTTTTAAATTGGAAGATAATTGCTTTACAATATTGTGTTGGCCTCTGCCAGCTTAAAAGTTCTTGATTCAAGTTTGGATTTTCCTTAGTAAGTCTCCTTGTTCCACAGAGCTCAATAAAGGCAACTAAGAACACTCCAAGCATTGATGATTGAAAAACAATTTACATCTCAAGCATAATTCTGACAACACGTACTGTACTGATATTTTCACAATCACAGGGTTATTTCTTGAGATAAGAATCAGGCCTTTTTTTTTTTTTAATGTGTTTGGTATTAATAAAGTTGACAGAATGGTGAGGCAGATAGAAGAGGTAAGGGAGTAAGAGACTGATAATAAAGATTAATGGTCCTGCAGTAAATGTCCTGTGTAGTACTTAATGATTAAAGGACAACAAAAGTAACAAAGGATATGAAACAGAAGAATAACATGTTTAAAAATTCAGACACGCTAAAGGGGGGAAAGCAATTAAGGAGATGCTAAACCAAGCAGTATAACTTAGGCAATTAGTGTTAGGTCATTGGCCTTATGCTAAACGGGGTGTCTGATCCTGCTACAGCACACCTTGGGAAAGTCTGTCTCTCACTGCAAATGCCAGTGCAATAACCTTGCCCTGTACTGTGATCTGTGTGTACCACCAGCCCTGCAATGGGCAGAACAGCTCCAAGGGGCAACTTCAGCTCCTCAGTGATCAGCTATACCATCATTTTGCTTTCCTCTCCATATTAGAATAAAAGAAGGGAAAAATACAAGACAGCATTTCTTGCGAGTAGAAGAAAAAGTTAATAATTGCTGTGAATACCTTGAAGCAGAACACTTTTAAAAAGATGAAAAATTTTCTATTTTTCTCACTATAATGCAATAAATCCTCCCCCACGATCCCTCAAAAAAGGGGGAAGGAAAAAAAAGAGTAATGAAAAAAATAAAACCATGAGTGAACTGTGCCTGGAAACTGCAGAATCGTAACAGCTTTCTCTTGGTTAAATTGATTGGTCTAGTAACATTATAAAATGACTATTAGGATTCATTGTGCACAACAGAAAGTGCTGAAATGTCAGCAGACTACACAGCAAAAAGTAATGGGTTCTGAATCCCGTTAGTCAAAAATGATTTTGTTTCAAATTAGAAATTGATTTTTTTTTTTTGGTGGGGGGTGGTACGGCACTAGCCCTTTGTAGACTTCCGGCTTCTATACCTGGGCCTGGGAGAGATTAACCTCCACAGCAGGGCTGGCCTGATGACACCTTTCTCAAAGTGCCTTTTCAATCGCAGCTTTTTAATGTTGCTGTGGTCTCAGCCAATAACACAAGTTATTTGTCCCTTTGCTATTACACTAAATTTTTCTCATATTGCTATTTTATTTCAGTGCTGACACACATCACAAGTTTGTTGTCAGTTTAACAGAAGACTATGTTGAGCCTTGCAGTGTAACCGCCACAGTGATTTTGACTGGTTCTCCACTCTCCAAAGTGCAGTGACTAAGAACAGAAGCCAAAAGTAAGGATGTTCCATCTCTGAAGGACGACTAATAGACAAAGTAGACAAGACTCCATCTCAGATACAAAGTCTCCTCAGTTTCATTTCTGTTTCTGGTAGCAAAGTCTAAAAAGACAAGAGTTGTTCTAAATTGTCCTAAAACAGTAGAGGTCTGCAGAACTTTTGTCCTATATCAAATGAAATGTACCTTTGCTCTTTTTTCAAATTGTAGATAGTCCCCCTTCTGAAACTTGGACTAATTACCTTCTTTTAATTATCTGGGAGAGGACTAAATGGTTTCTAGATTAATCATAATTAAAACCAAAAACTTGACAAAGCTGGCAGTTGATCAGGAAAGGCAGAGAGTAGTATACCTATAAGATCTCATAAAAGTAAAGTATTAGTCACTCAGTGGTGCCTGACTCTTTGCAACCCCATGGACTGCAGTTCTTCTGTCCATGAAATTCTCCAGACTAGAAGATTGGAGTGGGTTGCCATTTCCTTTTCCAGGGGATCTTCCAAACCTAGGGATTGAACCTGGGTCTTCTAAATTGCAAGTAGATTCTTTACCATCTGAGCCACCAGGGAAGCCCCAGGAAGATCTCATAAAGCACTGTTCAATTCTCAAATAAATAGATGTGAGAGTGACTCAAGAGATTATGAGAAATTGGTTGGTTAACACTAGCAGTGGACAGTGCTAGTTAGCCCAGTAAAAAGAGGTAAACAAGGAGGAAATCGAGGTTAATGGTTGTGAACAGGCAAGAAAGATGTCTGGGAAAGAGGAGTGAACAGAAGTGGGCTCTGAGACCTTTTGGGGCCCTTTGCTTTCTGCACATCTTCTGACCAATGAAGCTCAGACTTGTTCCATTCTGTCCCAGAGTCCTTCCTTTAACGATTCCAGGAGAGATTAAACCAAAAGCCACTTCAGAAACAACTGGGATATGAAATTAAGTTTAACTGCTTCACTTAATATTCCATATAGTTATTTATAACTGATTTCTCTTAAAATATCTACCACATATAAAATAGAAAGAATTACTGGTACTTCAAAGACTGCTAGGCAATACATGCTTAAGACTTATGAGGTTCTGTTTTAGCCACAATGACCTCTCTTCCACCCTCCTCATATTTCCAGTTAATTGAGGATTAATTGCAGTTGTTAGAGTTTACTTTACAGCAAAGATTTATGTTCAATTTCTGGTCCTCTTTATTCATTTTAAGTATTATTTTGTGTCTATGACCATGCTAAAGCTGAAACTCCAATACTTTGGCCACCTCATGCGAAGAGTTGACTTACTGGAAAAGACCCTGATGCTGGGAGGGATTGGGGGCAGGAGGAGAAGGGGACGACAGAGGATGAGATGGCTGGATGGCATCACCAACTCGATGGACATGAGTTTGAGTAAGCTCCGGGAGTTGGTGATGGACAGGGAGGCCTGGCGTGCTGCGATTCATGGGGTCGCAAAGAGTCAGATACGACTGAGTGACTGAACTGAACTGAACTGATGATCATATTTACTGCTGAAGAATTCTTACAGTTAGCTGCTTGCAAAAAGAGGGACACATTAGATAGTTTCTCATGAGTGTTCTAAGAGAACTGTTGATGCAATTCACTGATCCAGGAGACGTGTTACCTGTGGCCTTGCAGGTGCATGTTGGTTTGTGACACGTTTAACTCTTGCTCCAGGGTTACAGGAAACCATCTGGAGTTGATGGCTAGCAACCACTAGCAACCTGGCCCCCAAAGCTTCCCCTTTTGCTACTGCAGATGCTGAGCTCACCTCTTTGGGATCGACATGCATCTTTCTTCTGACTGGTCCACAGGGCATCATCTTCCATCTGTGACTGAAACCCAACTGTCTTCTTATCCCTTCTACCTGCTCCACTGTTACTGGAGCCTTGGCACTTTTTGCTGGATGGTGATGTTCCAAGTGTCCAGTCATCACACTCTGACTTCAATAAACTGAAAAGAATAAACATGAATGAGCTATAGAGAGCACAGAAGGGGGAGTGGATCACAAAAAAAGCATATAAATTCAGCATGAGTTGAAACGCAATTCATGGCAGTAGAAACTTTTTCTTATTTTTTTATTGATATATAATTTAAAAATTTTACTGAAGACTTGTTCTGTGTCCTGCCAAAACAATTCTGGAGTTGTGGTTTTTATCCTCAAAAGTTTATATTTGGAGTTGGGGAAATAAGCATCAGACTCATGAAACTGCTAATAAAGCCACAGACTATGACTAAGAACCAGAGTATCTGTAGAAATAAAAAGTGTGCTAAAACAAGACTTGCATAACTAAAATGTTTCTGAGTACTAAAAATGAACATAAGGGATTAAAATATCACCAGTTTGCTTCAAAATGCATTTGTGTTTCTTCTTTTCGATTGTTATGGTATTTATTATGTACTCAGAGTATATGAGGAATAGTACTATAATGCATGTGAGAGAACTGGTCTCTGTCCTCATATAATTTCATTATAAAGTCAACAAGGCAAATATGGAGTAAAAGAAATTTTAATGAAAATAAACACACATGCATACATTTTTCTCTCTTGTAAAATATGTTCCCAGCATTAGCACAATTCCTCTTGGAACATTTTAGTTTTTAGAGAGAAATGTTATAATGATGTGCATCTCTTACTATTCTACCAGTCCCTTCCTTCTAACTGAAGCTCACCACAATCTCGTGATACTTTCGTTTTGTCTTGCCTACGACCATAAACAATGTGAAAATTAAAATGAAGAAAAATAATTTATTCAAAGAGTAATATTCTAAAAACTAGAATACTTAAACTTCCCAGAAAGAGAGGCAATCTCTGGACTAGAACAAGTTGATGGAGTATTACTGGATCCATTACAAATCCCATGAGGCCCTTGACCATGATTCAAATCACATAAACCTGTCAGAGTCACTGGGCTTGTTTTGTGTAGATCAGAAATTTTAGTAATGTTTGCTCACACCATAATTTATTAATAAAAGTCAATATATTATATAGCTTTATGTTCAGAGTGGTATGAAGAAACTAAAACTGTTAGCAGTATGGTTTTATATGGGCATAAAGCAGTGTATGAAATTTAGGAGCTCAAATTTTTTTTTTTACCAGAACCCAAGGGTCACTTTTCCTTATTGACCTGCCAATGGACGTGTATCTTAGCTCATAAAACTTCTTTTCATGTGGCAGGAAGATAGGCAGAATAAAACGACATCATTGTGAAAGTAAGATAAATTTACCTCAACCCAGAAGTCCCAAATCCTGGCAAATTCAACAACTACATCTCTACTTGTTCTTACAGAAAAGTTACCATCGCCAAGACTACTGGATTCCCCCAGCTCATACATTCTCAGGTCACTCACGCTCCCAGTACTAGCCAGTGTTGATCATTCCCAATACGGAATCCTCCCTTCCATTTTACACAGAGGTTTGTCTGTACCTTTATTCCAAATCCCATCCTAGGAACCTGGATTCTAATTTCTCTGAAATAAAGATGATTATACAAAAGTTTTCTTCTTTCATTTGCATTCGCTTTCAAATTTACCCATCTACTATTCTTCTATTAACATCTCTGAAGAGGGGGCTTCCCCGGTGGTTCGGTGGCAAAGAATTTGCCTGTCAATGCAGGAGCCACAGGTTTGACCCCTGACCCTGGAAGCTTCCACAGGCCGTGGAGCAGCTAAGCCCAAGCACCACAACTCCTGAGCCTATGCTCTGCAACGAGAGGCCACTGCAATGAGAAACCCGTGGGCCACTAGACAGGGGTGCCTGCTCGTCACAACTCGGGAAAAGCCTGTGCAGTGGTGAAGACCCAGCACAGCCAAAAGTAAACACAGAATTATAAAAAAGCCTCAGAAGAAAGTCATACCTTTCACTCATCTCTTGTTACCATTTGACCCATGCCCTCTGTGACTACGGCTTGCCAGTCATCTCCTTTTTTTTTTTTATCACTTACAAACTTCTCTGTGCTTTCCCAGGATTACACATAAGACCGGACGTTTCACTAGAAATCAAAACCTAAACCTAAATCCAAAAACCGTTCCCGTAAGTGGGAAAGTTATAATAATACTCAGTGTCAGAGAAAGTGTGGGCATGAGAAACTGCAAATTGGGATAACCCTTTGGTGAGTGATTTGTCACTATAAGATAAAAGTGCACCTACCCTCTTACAACTGTACTTTTAAGAAGTTACCCCACAGAATTACATAAACAACAGGGGAGTTACAAAAATTTCTCGCTCTATATACAAAAACCCCTAGAAGAAAACAGGCAGAACGATCTTTGACATAAACTATAGCAATATTTTTTTTGGATCTGTCTCTTAAGCAAAGAAAATAAAAACAAAAATAATAAAGTGGGACCTAATTAAACTTATCCCTGGAGAAGGAAATGGCAACACACTCCAGTATTCTTGCTTGCCCATGGACAGAGGAGCCTGATGGGCTACAGTCCTCGGGGTTGCAAAAGAGTCAGACATGACTTAGTGACTAAACAACAACAGCGATTAAACTTAAAAGCTTTTGTATAGCAAAAGAAACCACTGAAGAAACAAAAGACAACCCACCAAATGGGAGAAAGTTGGTGGGAATATAATCACTATTTTACAAATAACGGGCTTCCCTTGTGGCTCAGAATCCGCCTGCAATGCAGGAGACCTGGGTTCGATCTCTGGGTTGGGAAGATCCCCTGGAGAAGGGAAAGGCTACCCATTCCAGTATTCTGGCCTGGAGAATTCCCTGGACTGTATAGTCCATGGAGTCGCAAAGACTTGGACATGACTGAGTGACTTTCACTTCAGTTCACTTTTTAAAATTTTTATTTTATTTTACTTTACAATACTGTATTGGTTTTGCCATACATTGACATGAATCTGTCACGGGTGTACATGAGTTCCCATTGATGAACATAATCTATAAAAATTTTGAATCATTATGTCACACAGCTGAACTAATATTGTAAATCAACTAAACCTCAATTAAAAAAATAAATGAAAAAAAAAGAATGAGGTAGTTCTCTACACCACTGTGAATAAACTTTATGACATAGTATACAGTTAGAAAAAAGCAATTTGCAATAACAGAAGGTATACTGTGATCTCATTTTTGTAAAAAAATATACAAAAATATTTTTTAAGTTCTGGATGGATAAATAACAAACCAGAGAAGTAGAAATAGAGTTACCAAGGGAAAGATTTCTATAATTTATATTTTTCTGAATACTTAAATTTCTTACAAAATGCATATACGTTTGTAATTATAAAGCAAAAACGTTCACAGTCTCCTTTGTATTACTATAATCTCTCTTTCTTTGTCAAGCTTCTAGAAAATAATTTTAATAGACATGCCCACTCAAGCTGTATTTCAGAGAACTAGTGGCATTTTCTCTTTGAACCATCTTACTTGTTACAAGACCACATTGTCATGTGACTTCTGACAACTGACTCCTTTCTTAAAACTTATTTCTCTTGGAGTTCATGATATACATCTTGATTGGTTTCTAGTTCTAGGAGGCTGTTGCTCATTTCTTTTATTGGGAACACTTCTACTTCCCTCTCTGAAATGCAGACATTCCTGATGATTCTGTCCTTGTCTTTTTTTTCTTCCTCTTGGTACTTTCTGAGCAATCCTTGACACATCATCATATCTTCCTTCAATTATGACTTATAAATAGATTCACCTCGCCCACAATGCTCTCCAAAACTGTTGACCTGTTCAAGAATCTGCCAAAAAACTGTGAAGGGTTGTCTTTTCCTACCTTTCGAAAAACCAACTCATGCTAAAGCAAGAAATAATCTTTATCTTGAAACTAGTTCCTCTCTGTTTCCATTCTCATTTAATGTATCACCATCCTCCTTGTTACTAAGATGAAAAACCTCAGCTGTTTCAAATTCTGCTTTCCTTATTCCTCTTCAATAAATTGCCAAGTCATTCATTTATATATATTCATCAGATGTTTATTGAGGACATACTCATATATGCAAGGGGGCTAGGGCTGGCATTTATGGAAAACAAACATTTACTGAGGACTTGTTCTGTGCTAGGTGTTGGGGCACAAACACGGACAAGACCGGGATCCTGTTCTCAGAGTGATTTTATTGGTGGAGACGGACATGAAGACATATGCTTTTTTTGGGGGGAGATCATGCTGTGCGGCATGCACAACTTTCCCAACCAGAGATCAAACCCACGCCCCCTACATTGGAAGTATGGAGTCTTAACTACTGGACTGATGGGGAAATGGAAAACAGATAAAATTTTTAATATGATATGATACATGCTATGATTCAGGAATATGCATACTATTTGTTGTTGCTATTGCTCAGTCACCCAGCTGCATGATCCCATGTGACCCCACGGATTGCAGCATACTAGGCTCCCTGTCCCTCACCATCTTCCGGAGTTTGCACAAGTTCATGTTCATTGCATCAGTGATGTCATCTTGGCATCTCATCCTTTGATGCCCTCTTCTCCTTCTGCCCTCAATCTTTCCCATCATCAGGGACTTTTCCAATGAATCATCTGTTTGTATCAGATGACCAAAATACTGGAGTTTCAGCTTCAGCATCAGTCCTTCTAGTGAATATTCACAGTTGAGCTCCCTGAAGATTGACTGCTTTGATCTCCTTGCTGTCCAAGAGACCTTCAGGAGTCTTCTCCAGCATCACAGTTCGAAGGTATCAATCTTTGGTGCTGCCTTCTTTATGGTCCAGCTCTCACAGCTGTATGTGACTCCTGGGGAGACTGCAGCCCTGTCTATGTGGACCTTTGCTGACAGACTGATGTCTCTGCCCTTCAACACACTGTCCAGGTGTGTCACCACTTTCCTGCCAAGAAGCAACTGTCTTCTGATTTCATGGCTGCAGCCACCATCTGCAGTGATTTTGGATCCCAAGAAGAGGAAATCTGTCACTACTTTCACCTTTTCTCCTTCTCGGCCGAGAGGAGCTACCCCACTTCCAAGAAGCGGTGGCTGCGCGGGCGCAGGAGGGCCTAGAGGAGCTACTCCATACTTAAGGTCAGGAGGGGCGGCGGTGAGCAGATACTCCTCATCCAAGGTAAGGAGCAGTGGCTGCGCTTTGCTGGAGCAGATGTGAAGAGATACCCCAAGTCCAAGGTAAGAGAAACCCAAGTAAGACACTAGGTGTTGCAAGAGGGCATCAGAGGCCAGACACACTGAAACCATAATCACAGAAAACTAGTCAATCTAATCACACTAGGACCACAGCCTTGCCTAACTCAATGAAACTAAGCCATGCCATGTGGGGCCACCCAAGACGGGCGGGTCATGGTAAAGACGTCTGACAGAGTGTGGTCCACTGGAGAAGGGAATGGCAAACCACTTCAGTATTCTTGCCTTGAGAACCCCATGAACAGTATGAAAAGGCAAATGATAGGATACTGAAAGAGGAACTCCCCAGGTCAGTAGGTGCCCAATATGCTACTGGAGATCAGTGGAGAAATAACTCCAGAAAGAATGAAGGGATAGAGCCAAAGCAAAAACAATACCCGGCTGTGGATGTGACTGGTGATAGAAGCAAGGTCCGATGCTGTAAAGAGCAATATTGCATAGGAACCTGGAATGTCAGGTCCCTGAATCAGGGCAAATTGGAAGTGGTCAAACAGGAGATGGCAAGAGTGAATGTTGACATTCTAGGAATCAGTGAACTAAAATGGACTGGAATGGGTGAATTTAACTTAGATGACAATTATATCTACTACTGTGGGCAGGAATCCCTCAGAAAAAATGGAGTAGCCATCATGGTCAACAAAACAGTCCAAAATGCAGTACTTGGATGCAGTCTCAAAAACAACAGAATGATCTCTGTTCATTTCCAAGGCAAACCATTCAATATCACAGTAATCCAAGTCTATGCCCCAACCAGTAAGGCTGAAGAAGCTGAAGTTGAATGGTTCTATGAAGACCTACAAGACCTTTTAGAACTAACATCCCCCCCAAAAATGTCCTTTTCATTATTAGGGGACTGGAACGCAAAAGTAGGAAGTCAAAAAACACCTGGAGTAACAGGCAAATTTGGCCTTGGAATACAAAATGAAGCAGGGCAAAGGCTAATAGAGTTTTGCCAGGAAAATGCACTGGTCATAGCAAACACCCTCTTCCAACAACACTAGAGAAGACTCTACACATGGACATCATCAGATGGTCTACACCGAAATCAGATTGATTTTATTCTTTGCAGCCAAAGATGGAGAAGCTCTACACAGTCAGCAAGAACAAGACTGGGAGCTGACTGTGGCTCAGATCATGAACTCTTTATTGCCAAATTCAGACTGAAATTGAAGAAAGTAGGGAAAACCACTAGACCATTCAGGTTTGACCTAAATCAAATCCCTTATGATTATACAGTAGAAGTGAGAAATAGATTTAAGGGCCTAGATCTGATAGATAGAGTGCCTGATGAACTATGGACGGAGGTTCATGACATTGT
>SJYQ01001169.1:1047525-1063667 GCA_006410935.1 Redunca redunca
AATCATGAAATACCTTATGAACTCCATTCTTATAGAAGACAATAGTAGATTTTCTTGATTCTGCTAGAACTTAAAACATTTTCTTTACTGTTTTTGTGATTTTAAATTGTTGGGCATATCCCTAAAGGTAACTGAATTTATTCTTTTTCAAATTTCTTTATTTAGATTACACATTGATAAAATGAGACTTGGATTTTGCCTCTACGTTTCTTTAGACTCTAAAACTGTGAAATTTCATCTTCATATTCTGGTTTTCATTATTTACTTATGACTTTTGAAGAGCACAATTTCTTTCTCAAAAAAATAAAAATAAAAACAATTACTATATGACTCAGCAATTCCACTCCTGGGTATGTATCTGAAAGAAACAAAACTACTACTTTCAAAGATTCATGCATCCAGTGTTCATAGCAGCATTGTTCACAAAACTGCCAAGATATGGAATCAACCTAAGTGTCGTCCGTTGACAAAGGAATGGATAAAGTGTGGTATGTATATATATATACATAATGGAAACTAATCAACTGTAAAAAAGAATGAAATTTTGCCATCTGCAACAACACTGATGGGCTCAGAGTATTATGCTTAGTGAAATAAGTCAGACAAAGATAAATACTATATGATATCACATATATGTGGAACCTAAAAAATATAACAAACTAGTGGAAAAGGAAATAGCAACCCACTCCAGTACTGTTGCCTGGAAAATCCCATGGACAGAGAAGCCTGGTAGACTACAGTCCGTGGGATCGCAAAGAGTAGGACACGACTGAGCGACTTCACTTTCACTTTCACTTTCAGTGAATATTATGAAAAAGAAACAGACTCACATATATAGAGAACAAATTAGCAATTACTAGTGGGGAGAGTAGGAACATGGGATAGAGGACTAAGAAGGACAAACTATTTTGTATAAATTAAACTTCAAGGATGTAACTGTAAATGAAGCATAACCTTAAAAATTGTGAACCATTATATTGTACATGTATAACTGATAATATTGTACATCAACTATACTTGAATAAAAAATAACAATAGATTAAAAAAATCCCCATAGGAAAGCCAAGATAAGAATGTTGATTACCTGGCTTATGTGGGGAAAAAATGACGTATAAACATACTGATTTCTTCCAATTGTAAAACTTACATTTTAACCTTAAAAAAGGTACAATTTATATTGTATAAGTGAAAAGTTATGACAAACCTTGATAGCACGTTCAAAAGCAGAGACATTACTTTGCCGACTAAGGTCCGTCTAGTCAAGGCTATGGTTTTTCCTGTGGTCATGTATGGATGTGAGAGTTGGACTGTGAAGAAGGCTGAGTGCTGAAGAATTGACGCTTTTGAACTGTGGTGTTAGAGAAGACTCTTGAGAGTCCCTTGGACTGCAAGGAGATCCAACCAGTCCATTCTGAAGGAGATCAGCCCTGGGATTTCTTTGGAAGGAATGATGCTAAAGCTGAAACTCCAGTACTTTGGCCACCTCATGCGAAGGGTTGACTCATTGGAAAAGACTCTGATGCTGGGAGGGATTGGGGGCCGGAGGAGAAGGGGACGACCGAGGATGAGATGGCTGGATGGCATCATTGACTCGATGGAGGTGAGTCTGAGTGAACTCCGGGAGATGGTGATGAACAGGGAGGCCTGGCATGCTGCTATTCATGGGGTTGCAAAGAGTCGGACACGACTGAGTGACTGAACTGAACTGAACTGAACTGATGTAGACTACAGACTCTTTTTTCTGTTTATAGCAACATATTTTTCTATTTGCCACCTACTTGACAGTGCTTTTCCCATTAAGAAAGCCTGAAATTTCTAAAATCTACCCACTTGCTCACAGTCTTACACTTCCAGATTCCTTTTATATTAGTTTCTTCATTTTTTTTTTCTAGAAATGCATCAACCTTTCTACTGAGGTGGAGTTTAAAATTATATCCTTTTCCACTTTTTCCTCAAAGACACCTGTTTTCACATAAAACACTTATGACTAAAAGACAAATAGAGCAAAATTTCTGCAGTTTATCAGAAGAGTAAAGTATCTCATGCGTAAAAATTTTACTTTCACGTAGAACTAGAGCTGCTTTTTCTGGTTCTCTTTGTGAGTTTCCCGGCTGGTTCTCTGGATGAAATATAAGATCTTCTGATTTCTATAATAAAACCATTACCTTCTTACACCATCCAGCATTTTTGCCCTTCACTTCATTAACAAAGAATAAGGATTATATAATCTCATACCAAACCACAAGGAGTTCAAAACAATTACTCATCTTTCTCATCTTCTATGAGCAATAAACCCATTTTTTTCCATTCCAGTTTAGCCAAAGTAATTCCTGTGTATCGTTTTACAAGGAAACAAAAAAGCAAATAAAAAAATAGAACACTTCAAGTTAATGTTCTGTGGAGGACATTTCAGTAGGTGTCACTGAGATTCAGTGCACTCAAGTGCTCTCTACAATCCTGCTGTTTCTTATTGCTGTAGTAGTGCAACTACTATGAGGTCACACGAAGTCACAGACTAATGGATACATTTAAAAATCAAGATTAATCTTCTAAAAAACTATGTTTTCTGTGTTTAATATGCTTGTTATTATGTCTTTATACTTTCCTGTTTTTAAAAATACAGTTTTTATTTTGGAATACTTTTAGATTTCCAGTAAAGTTTCAAAGACACATAGACCAATGGAATAGAATTGAGAGCCCAGAAATGGACCCATATTTATATGGGCAATTAACCTATGACATAGAAGAACATAAAATGGGGAAAAGCCTCTTCAGTACACAATGTTGGGGAAACTGAACAGCTACATGCTAAAGAGGGCTTCCCCAGGGGCTCATTGGTAAAGAATCTGCCCACCAACGCAGGAGACATGGGTCTATCCCTGGCTTGGAAAGATCCCCTAGAGAAAGAAATGGCCACCCACTCTGGTATTTTTGCCTGGGAAAATCCCATGGACAGAGAGCCTGGCAGGCTACAGTCCATGGGGTAGCAAGAGTCAGACATGACTTGGCAACTAAACAACAACAACATGGTCAAAGAAACAAAGTTGACAATACTTCTCACACCATGCACAAAAATAAATTCAAAATGGATTAAAGACTTAAATGTAAGACCCAAAATAATAAGAGTTCTAGAAGAAAACACAGAGAGTGTGCTCTTTGACATCAATACTACCAATATTTTTTTCGGATATTTGTCCTCAGGCAAAGGAAACAAATGCAAAAATAAACAAATGGGATTATATCAAACTGAAAACCTTTTGGACAGAGAAGAAAACTATCAATAAAATGAAAAGGTCACCTACCTACAGGATGGAAGAAGATATCTGCAAATGAAGGAGTTAATATCCAAAATATATAAAGAACTCACATGACTCAACTTCAAAAAGCAACTCAATTAAAAAATGGGCAGAAGACCTGAATAGACATCATTCCAAAGAAACATAAATGGCCAATAGGCAAATGAAAAGATGCTCAACATGGAAATGCAAATCAAAACCACAAAGAAACTGCATGTCACACCTATCAGGATGGCTATTAACAGAAGATGACAAATAACAAGTGTTGGCAAGGATGTGCAGAAAAGGGAACACTTATGGTATTGGTGGGAATACAAACTGGTGTTGCCGCTATGAAAAACAGTATGGAGATTCTTCAATAAACTGAAAATAGAACTATTATATAAACAACCAATTACACTCCTGGGTATATATCTGAAGAAAACGAAAACACTGTTTAAACAGATACATGCACCCCTCTGTCCATTGAAGCATTATTTACAATAGCCAAGATATGTTAAACCCAAGTGCCCATCAATAGATGACTGAATAAAGAGGTCATCTATATCATGTAGATGCAGAGAACACACAGGTGGTTGTCAAAGACAGGTAGAAGAAATGCATGAGGGAGATTAACAAGCACAAACTTCCAATTGCAAAATAAATGAGGCACAGGTATGAAATATACAGTGTGGGGAATCTAGTTAATAACTATGTATGGAGACACTGTAACTACACTTATTGTGGTGCTCACCAGAACCTGAACATGTGGATGCTCTGATTTCACATTTCCAGCTTCTAGAACTGTGAGAAAATATATTTCTTTCATTTAAGCCACCCAGTCTTTGGTATTTATGGCACTCTGAACAGACTAAGACAATACATAAACATGTATATATACTGACACTTCAGACTCTAGTACCACAGCATTCATTCTAGCCTTATGCCTTTGTTTAGGTTTAATTTCTCCCTCTGCCTTTTTTCAATTTATAGGTTGTAGATACCTAGTATTAGTAGCTGCCGTGGGGCTGGAGATGATCTTACAGGAATAGACATTTACTCTGGCTATGGATTTGTCTTCTGTGCCCACAATACTTACACCAAAATTACCATTCATGAATCTATAGAATGTCTTATCCAGCATCACGATATTTTACACAGCATTGCCTCTAATAACGGGACTTACTTCACAGCAAATTAAGTGCTTCAATATGCTCATGCCTATGGAATTCACTTGTCTTAGCACATCCCCCACTATCCTGAAGAACAATGAAATGGCCTTTAATGACTCAGCAACAGCACTGGCTAGAAGGCAATACCTTGTCAGGATGGAGAAAGGTCCTCTAGAATGCTCTAAATATGCTTTAAATCAGTATCTGATGTGTGGTGCTGTTTCTCCCGCAGCCATGATTCACAGGTCCAGGAAAGGACAGACTGGAAGCAGTTAACACTCACTATTGCCCCAAGCGATCCATCAGCGATTTTTCTGCTTCCTTTCCCCATGACCTTAGGGTGTACTGGTCTAGGGGTCTTTGTTCCAAAGGAAGGAGTGTTTCCACCAGGTGATACAGCTGTGATTCCACTGACCTGGAGGATGACACTGCCATCCCACCACTCTGGGCTCCTCATGCCTGGGAGTTATAGGATTACTGTACAGGCTAGGGGAATTGATCATAATGCACTACTGGAAAAACCATAGCTTTGACTAAACTGACCTTTGTCCACAAAATGATATCTCTACTTTTTAATATGCTGTTTAGGTTTCTTGCTCCTTCTCTCCAAGGAGGAAGCACTTTTAGTTTCGTGGCTTCAGTTACTAGCTGCAGTGATTTTGGAGCAGAAGAAAATAAAATCTGCCACTGTTTCCACTTTTCCCCACCTATTTTCCATGAAGTGATGGGCTGAATTCCATAATCTTAGCTTTTTGAAAGCTGAGTTTTAAGGTAGCTTTTCCACTCTCCTCTTTCACCTTCATTAAGAGGCTCTTTAGTTCCTCTTCACTTTCTGCTATTAGAGTGGTATCATCTGCATATCTGAGGTTGTTGATATTTCTCCTGGCAATCTTGATTTGAGTTTGTGATCTATCCAGCCTGGCATTTCCTATGATATACTCTGCATATAAGTTGATTAAGCAGGGTGACAATATACAGCCTTGATGTACTCCTTTCCCAATTTGGAACTAGTCCATTTTTCCATGTCCGGTTCTAACTGTTGCTTCTTCACCTGTATACAGGTTTCTCAGGAGGCAGGTAAGGTGATCTGGCATTCCCATGTCTTAAAGGCTAAGTGCTGAAGAACTAATGTTTTTGAACTGTGGTACTAGAGAAGACTCTTGAGAGTCCCTTAGACAGCAAGAAGATCAAACCAGTCAATCCTAAATGAAATCAGCCCTGAATATTCATTGGAAGCACTGATGCTGAAGCTAAAGCTTCAATACTTTGGCCACCTGATGTGGAGAACTGACTCACTGGAAAAGACTGATGCTGGGAAAGACTGAGTACATGAGGAGAAGAGGGTGACTCAGGATGAGAGGGTTGGATGGCATCACCGACTCAATGGACATGAGTTTGTGCAAACCGTAGGAGATGGTGAAGGACAGAGAAACCTGGTGTGCTCCAGCCCATGGGGTCACAAAGAATCAGACACAACTTAGGGACTGAACAACTGAGAGGGAAATGAGTTGCTATTACGCAGCGGAGCAGAGGAATCTGTTTGGAATACAGGAAGTCCCTTACAGTATCCTATAATGAGAAGTCAATGACAGGCGACAGAAATCCAGTTCAGGCATGACTGTTAATGGCCCACCTCTTCAGGAGTGAAAGTTTGGGTCACCGCATCAGACAAAGAGCAATGACTAGCTGAAGTGTTTGCTGACAGCAAAAGGAATTATGGAATGGGTAGTGGAGAAAAGTAGTTATAAATGTCAGCTATATCCATGTGTTCAGCTGAGGAAATGAGGACTGTAGTAGTTAAGAGTATTTCTTCCTTTGTTGTAAGTATGTTTCTGTATGTATATTAACCTAATTTTTTTGTTTTCTTTCTATTTTCTCTATCATCCAACGTAAGATGCGTTAATAATAATTAACCCTACATCACAGCATTGAAATGAAAGGATATCATGGAGAAGAGTGACCATGACCGAAGGACTTCACTCTGCTTCTGGGGAAACGATGTTTTCAGTTGTATTTGGGATGGTTTTATCATGTTAGGTGGGAGTATGCCTTTTTTATTATCTCTATTTAGAGAGTAAGTACAATTTAAGATGAGTATGGGTGCCAAGTTGACAAGGGGTGGACTACGATGGTCTTTTTTTATATGTCAACTTGGCTAGGCTACAGTTTCCAGTTCAGTAATCACTAAACTAAGGTATTTTACCTATGTGATTAAAATCCATTAAATCTTAGGTAATCTAGATGGCCCTGATTCAGTTTCTTGAGAAGTCTTCCAAGCAGAGCCAAAGTTTCCCTGAAAATCGTCCCCACTGTGGAGAGAAGATTCATCCCTTACCTGAGATTTCTAGCTTGCCCTTCCTGACAGCCTGCCTTCTTGACTTCAGACTTGCCTTAGCCAACCTGTGCAATTCATCTCTTACTGGTTCTGCTTCTCTGGTTGACCCTGACGGATACAATCCTTTACCATGCCACATGATACAACAAAGGAAGACTCTCTTTCCACAAAGTAGTCAAGGGTTCAGATTCAAGGTTAGAGGGTTAAGGCTTGTATACACTATTTACCAAAGGAGAACATGCCAAATAGCAAAAGCAACACAGAAATCAATCCTCTTCACCACAGGAGCAATGAGAAAAACAAATGAGTTGAGTTCAACATAAAAACTTTCACTTTAGGGTTATCAATTAGCACCACTTCATATGAAATAGCCTGTTCTTCTGAGAAAGGCATCCACCTACTGCAAACCACCACAGGATAATTAAGATCACAACCACATCCTCAGACACTTTATGATCAAAACGTATGCTCAGAAACACAGTCCTTATTTCTTTTCATCTTCCCTTCAAATACCTTCCCCCCCGCCCCCTGCTGCCCCTGCCCACTACCATATCTATCTAGGAGTTCCTATGTACACACTTCCACAAATGAAAGAATGCTTTTACACTTTTGCATTTATATGTGTTTGTCCTATGAAGATGGAAAGAACAGACTTTTGGACTCTGTGGAGAGGGAGAGGGTAGGATGATTTGGGAGAATGGCATTGAAACATGTATACTATCATGTAAGAAATGAATCACTAGTCTAGGTTTGATACAGGATACAGGATGCTTGGGGCTGGTGCACTGGGATGACCCAGAGAGATGACATGGGGAGGGTGGTAGGAGGGGGTTCAGGGTTGGGAACTCATGTACACCTGTGGTGGATTCACGTCAATGTATGGCAAAACCAATACAGTACTGTAAAGTAAAAAAATAAAATAAAAAATAAAAAAAAACTATATCCAGGCACTTAGAAAAGCCAACTGAAACTGTTAATTAAAAATTAAAAGTTTTTATGGCACGTAAAAACTTTATATCCTTTCAGAGAGAACTCTTGGGACTTCTGAAAACAAGAATAAATACATTGACCTAACAATCACTCGTCTTAATCTTGCTGCTTCCTCTCTTTTACAGGCATATAAAAGTATTATATGTCAACGTGATGTTTTTGGGAAACGCTTTTGGTTTCTATCCATTTTTGTCTTAGTTCTTACTCCCTGTTCCCACTGTAAAATAACTTAGATGCAAATACTTCAGTTGTACAAATGAAACATGACAATATGTTTACAGATTCTTTTCATAGAAAAGGCTTATATATTTAATAATTATAGAAAGAAACATGGAATCAAGGCCTAGATACATTTTATCAATTGGGTCATAAGGCTAACAGTTTTGCCAAGAAAATGCACTGGTCATAGTAAGCACAATCTTTCAACAACACAAAGAGACTCTACACATGAAAATCACCAGATGGTCAATACTGAAATTAGACTGATTATATTCTTTGCAGCCGAAGATGGAGAAGCTCTAAACAGTCAGCAAAAACAAGACTGGGAGCTGACTATGGCTTAGAGCATGAACTCCTTTTTGCCAAATTCAGACTTAGATTGAAGAAAGTAGGGAAAACCACTAGACCATTCAGGTATGACCTAAATCAAATCCCTTATGATTATACAATGGAAGTGAGAAATAGATTCAAGGGATTAAATCTGATAGCAGAGTGCCTGAAGAACTATGGATGGAGGTTTGTGACACTGTACAGGAGGCAGTGATCAAAACCATCCCCAAGAAAAAGAAATACAAAAAGGAAAAATGGTTGTCTGAGAAGGCCTTAGAAATAGCTGAGAAAAGAAGAAAAGTGAAAGGCAAAGGAGAAAGGGAACGATATATCCATCTGAATGCAGAGCTCCAAAGAATAGCAAGGAGAGATAAGAAAGCCTTCTTCAGTGAGCAATGCAAAGAAATACAGGAAAACGACAGAATGGGGAAGACTAGAGATTTCCTCAAGAAAATTAGAGATACCAAGGGAACATTTCATGCAAAGATGGGCACAATAAAGGACGGAAATGGTATGGACCTAACAGAAGCAGAAGATACTAAGAAGATGTAGTAAGAATACACAGAAGAACTGTACAAAAAAGATCTTCATGACCCAGATAACCATCATGGTGTGTGATCATTCACCTAGAGCCAGACCTTCTGGAGCAAAGTCAAGTGGGCCTTAAGAAGAATCACATGAATCTATGAACAAAGCTAGAGGGCATGAAAGAATTCCAGTTGAGCTATTTCAAATCCTAAAAGATGATGTGAAAGTGCTGCACTCAATATGCCAGCAAATTTGGAAAAGTCAGCAGTGGTTACAGGACTGGAAAAGGTCAGTTTTCATTCCAATCCCAAAGAAAGGCAATGCCAAAGAATGTTCAAACTACCGCACAATTGCACTCATCTCACACACTACCAAAGTAATGCTCAAAATTCTTCAAGCTAGGCTTTGACAGTATGTGAACTGAGAACTCCCAGATGTTCAAGCTGGATTTAGAAAAGGCAGAGGAATCAGAGATCAAATTGCCAACATCTGCTGGATCATCGAAAATGCAACAAAATTTCAGAAAAACATCTACTTCTGCTTTATTGACTATACTAAAGCTTTGAAGGTGTGGATCACAACAAACTGGAAATTCTTAAAGAGATGGGAATACCAGAACACCTGACCTGCCTTCTGAGAAATCTGTATGCAGGTCAAGAAGCAACAGTTAGAAGTGGACATGGAACAACAGACTGGTTCCAAATTGGGAAAGGAGTACATCAAGCTGTATAATGTCACCTTGTTTATTTAACTTATATGCAGAGTACATAGTGCGAAATGCTGGGCTGGATGAAGCACAAGCTGGAATCAAGATTGCCGGGAGAAATATCACTAACCTCAGACACACAAATGGCACCACCCTTATGGCAGAAAGTGAAAGACCTTCTTGATGAAAGTGAAAGAGGAGACTGAAAAAGTTGGCTTAAAACTCAACATTAAATAAACGAAGATCATGGCATTCAGTCCCATCACTTCATGGCAAATAGATGGGGAAACAATGGAAACAGTGACAGACTTTTCTTGGGCTCCAAAATCACTGCAGATAGTGACTGCAGCCATAAAATTAAAAGACTCTTGCTCCTTGGCAGAAAAGCTATGACCAACTTAGACAGCATATTAAAAAGCAAAGACATTACTTTGCCAACAACAGTCCATATAGTCAAAGCTATGGTTCTTCCCATAGTCATGTATGGATGTGGGAGCTGGACCAAAAAGAAAGCAGAGAGCTAAAGAATTGATTCTTTTGAACTGTGGTGTTGGAGAAGACTCTTGAGAGTCCCTTGGACTGCAAGGTGATCCAACCAGTCCATCCTAAAGGAAATCAGTCCTGAATGTTCACTGGAAGGACTGATGCTGAAGCTGAAACTCCAGTACTTTGGCCACTTGATGCAAAGAACTGACTCCTTGGAAAGACCCTGATGCTGGGTTGGAAAGACCCTGATGCTGGGTAATATTGAGTGCAGGCGGAGAAGGGGAAGAAGAGGAAGAGATGGTTGGATAGCATTACTGACTTGATGGACATGAGTTTGAGTAGGCTCCAGGAGTTGGTGATGGACAGGGAGGCCTGGCATGCTGTAGTCCATGGGGTCACAAAAAGTCAGACATGACTGAGCAATTGAAATGATCCAGAAACAGTCATTTGTATTCTATAAAAGATTTGACATGATAATTAAATCTGCAGTTGTAGGCCTCATATAATCTCTATTTAATGGGGTTTGTAAAAGATGCTAAAAAATAAATGATTTTTTAAAACCAACTGGCACCTCTAAGACTACTGCTTTTCTCTTTTCTGGGAAACAATGTTCACTCTCCAAGATGTCACCTCTGTTCCATATTGTGACAAGCACCCATATGTTTCAGATTGGAACAGGATAGGCAGTTACTGTCTAAAAAGAAATCAAACAGCTCTTATTCCAAACAAATCTGGGAATGAGGTTGTCAAAGCAAACTGCACTGAAACTTCTAACTTCCCAATCCTGCTAATATTGTTGGCTGGGAGAAAATTACTTTCACAGAGCTTTCTGTAAGTACCTTAGAGTGAAAGATGAAAAGTCACCATTTTATTCATTTCTGTGCAGCTGATGAAGTATAAATATTTGTGCAATTTATTATTCAGCTGCCTGTATTTAACCAGTGGTAGAGGCAATATTCTTTAGGAGATTTTTGTCATTTCTACAGATGTTGCCTATATCCTCTGCCACCATGTACATGTAAACCAGACCTTGGGAAAACGCTATGAAGCCCCATAATCTAACACTGAAAAATCTATGCCTTTCCAGTTCAGAATATACTTATACCACAAATGTACAAAGATGACAAATGTGATCTAAAAATAATCCAGAGTCAAGAATATGTATATACCACACATAAAGAAACAAATACTGTTATGTTATACCATATACAGGGGGGCAAAGGTTGTCTTTTCATATTTGAGTGCCATTAATCTGCAAAGTAACAAAGCCATGTGTAGACAACAGCTTGGGAGAAATCTAAGCAGCCTTATGTTTCCATCTATTAGCTATCTTTTGAAAACCTGTGTTTGTACCAAGGGAAGAGAAGGGAGGTGCCCTAGTATGGAATGTGAGAGTTAGCTTTTGAAGGTTATGTGAGGTCATGGTAAGGCTCAGACACATGGTAAGGCATAGACGCAACAGGCAGCAGACTGAAGACACGCTTCCACCCATAATGCTTAAAATTAAGGAAAAGGAAAACTTGATTTAATAAGTTATATATTAATCAAATTTATCTCCTAAAATTGTTGGCTATATACAGTTTTTAAAAATAAAATTGTCATTCACCAAGGCATATGTCTCATAAATAGGATTTGAATAGTATTTGCTCCTGCTTGTCATATCATTTTATCTGTTATAAATACAGAATGAGATGTCATCTTAGAGAATTAAGTTTTAAAAACAATTACCAACTGTAGGAAGGGGTAAATGCAAAGAAAAGACTTGAGGAACAAGAGAGAAAGGCTGATGCAGTCTGAAAGCAAGCAAAGCTTTGTACAATTTCTTTTGTTCTTAGTTATCTTTGAGTATTGCACAAATACTAGAAAAAGAAGATACTTTTCTGAAGTTCTAGTGAGATAAACTATAAAATGTCACCCATTTAAAGTACTTCTTAGTATGTTTAGTAGGTGCACTTAGTAGATGCAACCATCCCTACAATCTAATTTTGTAATAGCGCCAAACCCCCAAAAGAAACCTCATGGTTTTTGCTGTTCATCCCCATTCCCACCACCCATAGTACGTAATCATTAATTCGTATTCTTTATTTATAGATTTGCCTTTTCTGGACATTTCGTATAAACAGAAAGACACAATCTGTGGTCTCTGTGACAGCTTTCTTTCAGTTAACGTTCTCAAGGTTCATCCTTGCTGTAGAGTGTAACAGTACTTTGTCCCTTTTTTACTGCCAAATACTACATCGAATGGATCCATGACATTTGTTGGCCTGTTCACCAGCTGCTGGACATTCAGCTTGTTTTTACTTTTTGGCTATTCTGAATAATGTTGTCCTGAGCAGTCATACAGAAGTCTTTGTGTGAATGTATGTTACCCAGGAGTGGAACTGCTGGGTCATATGGTAATTTTAAGTGATGATTTTTACATTTATCAAAAAGGCAAAGGATCTTAAAAGATTAAAATGTGGGTCTAGAGGAAAGTACTAAAGAGGAAACAGATTTTCATTTTACAGCTCAAAAAAAAAAATTGAGAGAGGATATGAAGATCACTAATCCCTGAAAATTTCTCTATTTTTGAACCTGTGGAACATTCAACTAATAGGACAATTTTTCTCATTTCACTTTAGTTTTGCTTTATACTGCAGTACCTCTGAGCCCTATTTTACAGTTTTACTGATGTTCTCTAATGTGCCTATGGAAGACGACAGTGATTCCCACCCACGTTAGTCAGTAATGTTGTTGAAGGGTTTTGAAAGAGAAATCAGAGAAACGCTCTCTTTCTGCACAAGCAATTCTTTAGGCCAAAAGGTTATCTATGAGTTACAAAGAGCAAAGAAATGAAGAAAAGTTAGAAGGTAGGGGAAGATAATCAGAAGGGGAATTGCTATGCCAATCAGCATTCCTAGTAAAAAATAACTGTAAACTGGCATTGCCAAACTGACCACCAAAGTGCCTCTGGCAATTTGCATTCTTCCCAGCAGTGTTAAAAAAGGAAAAAACTCTTAATAAAAATCAAGTTTAACTCTCATTCATAAGCAAGGAGGTTGAGGCACACAGCACTGTCTTTAAAGTCACATGGTTAATTACTGGAAAGACAAAACTTGGAATTCTTCATTCTTATTCCACTGGTATTCAAAATCAGCTTTATCGTTTTTGTCAAAAAATCAGTTCTTTTTCATTACTTTTTAAAATTACTCCAATCATACAGGTCCAAATTCTTCAGTTTGATATTTTAACCCTTTCATCTAATTTACTAATGTAAACATTTGTTTCACTTTCCCTAACTCCTAAAGCATATTTAGGTCACACTGAAGCATATTTGATGCTGTGCCCGACTTGTGACTTCCTTCCTTTATTGAGACTCTTTCCCTGTCTTCTCCCCCCAGAAACAACATGCGTACACATGCGTGTACACACACACACACACACAATATACACACACACCTATAGATATTCCACAGACTACCAAAATTCTATCCTATATTTTAAGACTTATCTTAAATATTACCACTTCCAAAAACCTTTTTCTTAACTTCTTTGTATTTCTTTTATAAAGCTCTTCTAGTAGGAAATGGCAACCTGGTCCAGTATTCTTGCCTAGAAAATTCCATGGACAAAGGAGCCTGGCAGGCTGTAGTCCATGGGGCCACGAAGAGTCAGACAAGACTGAGTGATTGAGCAGAGATTCTTTATAGATGATAAATACTTACATATTTGCCTTACTCTACTACTAGAGGCTTCTTATATTTCCTACAGTATTTAGCAAAGTCAGATTTTTAAAAATAGCACATATTTAATACTTTTTTTGTTGAATTACTATTATATGAATGTACAAAAATGGTCAGATTTTTAGGAATCTGCAGAATTACAAAATAAGTTCATTTATAAGGGTCATCTTTGCATAGTCAACAAGAACATCAAGTAAACTAAAATCAAACCAGAGAACCTATATGCAACCAGAACTGCTTGTGACTTTTTAAGTTATTAACATCTTTCATGTGATAGTTATCTTCCAATGGTTCAGCTCAGCTGTGCCCTGCTATTTGCGCTTAGTTATCATTAAGTCCTCACATATTTATTTATTCTCATTCTATACCATTTATGCAGGAAAGCAGCAATGTAAGCTCCCTTGACTGTGATTTTTTCTACAGATAATAGAAAATAAATTGCAATTACATTTTGGTAATGGTATATAATTAACTCAAAATGAGCTGTTAATTATAAAAAATATGTTTTTCACTTTCTCATTATCTCATTTATTTTAGTTCCAAATTTTTAATGCCTCACTTGAGTAAGTTTAATACTTTAAATACACAGAATATTTTTATACTTAAGATAATTTAAATTTGCAAATGAAGAAAATTCAGCTTAAAATTAAATTTTATCTAGGGAGTTCTGCTGGCAAAATCAAAGAGCCTGCAAGGTAGAAAGAAGGTCATTTCCCATAACACTTCTTGATTACACTTTTAAAGTTAGCAGACATTTTTGTTTAAACCATTCTATTAGGTTGGTGCAAAGGTAATTGCAGTTTTACATTGTTGAACTTTGCCATTTGATAATGGACTACATTCTTAAATAAATGTGGTTATGTTATACATCATTTTAATGTGCATTCCTCACTTTATGTTTTTTTGCTAATGACTGACTACTTGCTGTTTATTTTATATTTATTTTAGGTTAAAGAAATGATGTAGCAAGAAGCAAATTCAAGCAACTTTTTGAGTTCAAAATGGGCTGTAAAGCAGCAGAGACAACTTGCAACATCAATAATGCATTTGGCCCAGGAACTGCTAACACATGTACAATGCAGTGGTGGTTCAAGAAGTTTTGCAAAGGAGAGAAAAATCTTGAAGATAACGAGCGTAGTGGCTGGCCATTGGAAGTTGGCAACGACCAATTGAGAGCCATCACTGAAGCTGATCCTCTTATATACACACGAGAAGTTAACAAAGAAGTCAATGTCAACTATTCTATGGTTATTCAGCATCTGAAGCAAATTGGAAAGGTGAAAAAGCTTGATAAGTGGGTACATCATGAGCTGACCAAAAATCAAAATAAATCGTTGTTTGGAGGTGTCATCTTCTCTTATTTTACACAACAACGAGTCATTTCTTGATTGGATTGTGATGTGCAAAGCTAAGTGTGTTTTATATGACAACTGGCAATGACCAGTTCAGTGGCTGGACCCAGAAGAAGCTCCAAAGCACTTCCCAAAGTTGAACTTGCACCAAAAAAGGTCATGGTCACTGTTTGGTGGTCTGCTGCCTGTCTGATCTACTACAGCTTTTTTGAATCCTGGCAAAACCATTACATCTATGCTCAGCAAATCGGTGAGATGCACTGAAAACTGCAATGACTACAGCTGGCATTGGTCAACAGAATGGGCCCAATTCTTCTCCAAGACAGCATGTTACATGACCAATGCTTTAAAGTCAAACAAATTGGGCTACAAAGTTTTGCCTCATATGTCATATTCACCTGATCGCTTGCCAACTACCACTTCGCCAAGGATCTTGACAACTTTTCACAGGCAAATTGCTTCTGCAACCAGCAGGAGGCAGAAAATGCTTTCCAAGAGCTTGCTGAATCATGAAGATAAATTTTTATACTACAGAAATAAACAAACATATTTCTTGTTGGCAAAACTGTATTGGTTGTAATGGTTCCTATTTTGATTAATAAAGATGTGTTTGAGCGTAGTTAAAATGATTTAAAATTCATGCTCTGAAACCACAATTACCTTTGTACCAACCTAATGGAAAGGTGGCTCAAGGCTGTACGCTATTCTCCCTTAATTCACCTCCAACTCTTTCTGGGACTAGTGGAGACAACATTTCCATAGCCAACTGAATCAAGGAGACAAATGAACTCATTGACTATACTTCTTTTAATCTCATATTCAGTTCAGTTCAGTTCAGTCGCTCAGTCATGTCCGACTCTTTGCGACCCCGTGAATCGCAGCATGCAGGCCTCCCTGTCCATCACCAACTCCCAGAGTTCACTCAGACTCACGTCCATCAAGTCAGTGATGCCATCCAGCCATCTAATCCTCTGTCGTCCCCTTCTCCTCCTGCCCCCAATCCTTTCCAGCATCAGAGTCTTTTCCA